>QRFJ01005857.1:0-37486 GCA_006176705.1 Cocos nucifera
GAGTTTTGGAGCTTGGTTGGCGATTCCTGATCAAAGAAAGATGAGTGAAAGCTAGAAGGCTGCACTGCTCAAAGGCGCTTTATTTCTAAAGGAGTTTTGAGATTCCTCCAAACTGATTTCTGAACGTATAGAAACGAAATTATCTCTAGATCCAGCCTGAGTGGATACTGGTAGGGGCCAGGCACTTGCATGGCTAGATCCAAAACCTTCCGTGCATATAGGATCATCAATGGGTAATAGGATTACCCATATCAAGGTAAATTAAATTTGATTTAATTTATCTAGATTTTATTTTATTTCTAAAATAATAATAATCAAATCTAAAACATCTCAGATCTAATTAGGATCAAAGAAAAATTTTTTTGAAATATATCTCTTGATCTAATCAGATCTGAATGAACCTGATCCAGGAAATCAGGATTTTCTTTTAAGTACCCCACCATCCGGATAGATACTATGGATTCTTGGTCTAGGATGGTGATCCTATCGAACTCGATGAGAATGATGAGGATCCGATCACTTATATGGATGCGATGCAGAGATTCGACTATGAGAAATGGCTAAAAGCCATGAGATCCAAAATAGATTTCATGAAGGTCAATGATATATTGACATTAGTTGATCCACCTGAAGGGGTTAAACCCATTAGCTGTAAATGGATCTTCAAAAGAAAAAGGGGTGCAGACGAAAAGGTGGAGACCTATAAAGCCCGTCTGGTTGCCAAGAGGTATCGTCAATGTTATGGTATTGACTATGATAAGACGTTCTCCCCTGTGGCAATGCTCAAGCCCATTCGGATCATGCTTGCCATTGCTGCCCATCTGTACAATGAGATCTGGTAGATGGATGTGAAGACAGTTTTTCTAAATGGAGAGCTGATCGAAGAGGTATATATGATACAACATGAATGATTCACATTCATAGATGAGTCCAAGGTGTGCAAGCTTTAGAGATCCATTTATGATTTGAAGCAGGCATCTCAGAGATGGAATATGTGTTTCGATAAAGTGATCAAAATGCATGACTTCGTTAAGAATGGAGAAGAACCCTACATTTACAAATGGGCAAATGGTCCAACAATGGTATTTCTTATCTTGTACGTAGATGATATTCTCTTAATTGGGAATGACAACCCCACACTACAAGGAGTAAAAGTTTGATCATCATCATGGTTCTCCATGAAGGACTTGGGTGAAGCATCCTACATCCTAGAGATGAAGATAATAGGGATAGATCTAAAAGGATGCTTGGTATATCCTAATCCATGTACATAGAAACTATGTTGAAGAGGTTCAACATGGAGAATTTCAAAAAGAGCTATATTCTGATAGGCCAAGAAATTTCTCTCTCTAAGAAAGATTATCTGATAACTCCTAAAGAGAGAGAGCGTATAAGTAGAATTTCATATGCTTCAGCAGTAGGGTCTATTATGTATGCAATGATATGTACGAGACCACACGTGACATACTCACTAGGAGCGGTGAGCAGATACCAGTCTAACCCTGGAGAAAATCACTGGAAGGTTGTTAAAACCATCCTTAAGTATTTGATAAATACTAAGGACCAATGGTTGGTTTATGGTGAGTCAGATCTAAAGCTTATGGGGTTTACAGACTCCAGCTTTCAATCTAATCATGATGACAGTAAAAGTGTGTTAGGATATATCTTTACTCTAAATGGTGGAGCTATCTACTAGAAAAGTTTCAAGCAGCATACAGTGGCTGACTCTATTTGCGAAGCAGAGTATATGGCAACACCAGATGCAGCAAAGAAAGCTGTGTGGCTGAGGAAGTTCATCACCGAGCTTGGAGTAGCACCCTTCATTGATGGTCCAGTTCTGCTTTACTACAACAGCACTAGTGCCATAGCTCAAGCAAAAGAACCGAAGGCACACCGGTGAACAAAGCACATTCTGTGCCGCTTTCATTTGGTTCGTGAGATCATGGATCATGGTGATGTCGACCTTCAGAAGATTGATGGAAAGGAGAACCTAGCCGACCCCTTCACTAAAATCCTAGCAATCAAGGAGTTCAACAACCATAAATCAAATGTGGGTATTAGATACTGTGTCGAATGGCTTTAGGATAAGTGGGAGTTGTTGGAAATTATGTTTCAAAGCCAATCGTCAATCTGTTGATGATTGAGATATTGTAATTGATTTATTAATTAATAAAAAATATTTTGGCATCATTTTTCATCATAAGTTTACATCTTCTAATAAACTCTATTGTTGTGACAAAATCCTTAGGACTATTTAGTTTCGATAAAGAGAGGATTTATCAATTAGTCTTTAAATTTGTTCATGACCAAATGATAGGCTGTTAATTAGGACAACAGCATCTATCGAGCATAGATCGCTATATGTCATATAGGTTGGTTGTCCTCTTAACCAAAGTATGTAGAGATACTGGTATGGCATATAGATGAGATGTATGGGTACATCATCATCGAATGTGACCAACTCCAAAGCATTTTGCTGTCGAGAATGTCTTTGATGGGATATAGGTACAAGTATCCCTTAGACTTAAGATCACCTTAGTGACTTGCAAGCAATTTATTGTGCTTTGGTACCGGACTAACTAAATTTCTAATTCAGCAATGGAAGGCTTCTAGGCACAGTCAAGTACTTGCAAAGTTGGAGTGTGATCAAGATGGAATTGACCACTCCAAGAATTGGAGAAGAATGTATCACTGTATTTCAATATAGTAAAATCTTGGACAGGATAATCCATCAGATGGATTTGGTATTTTGAAATATAATGTGGACAATCTGATCAAAGTTAGTAGTTGAACTCTGATGTGTCCTATGAGCATTGTGGTCAAGAGGATGAATTATATGAAAACTATATCCATACGGGTTCTAAGGATGGTCTTCTACACCTTCGATCTATCCGACCATTGGATATCTTGCTAGATGGTCACTTTGATTGGTATAAAAATTTATTTCTATGCTATCGACTTAGGTTCAGACATCTGAGGTCACACGCATTAGAGCTTATGATCTGGTCAGATGGTTGATCAACGATTAAGAATCGTTCTAAGGTTAAATAATCAATATGATTGGTGTTTAACCTAGTGCAAGTATTGTAGGAGATCGATTAGCAATTGGATTGCTAATTAACTTAATTTAATTAAGATAATAAGCTAAAATTAAGTCTAATTAAATATGATTTAATTAGATTTAGTTTGGTCTTGATTGGATCAAGTTCAATTGGTTTATTGGATAAGCCAAGTGCAAGGAAGAACTAATCCTAATCTAACTAGGACTCGAATTAACCCAATTTTCTAATTTGATTTAAAATAAATAAAAATTAAATCTAATTTAATCTAATTTAATTAAGTTCTTAAATGGATTAGGACTTTATTTAATTAGGTTGGTTTAATCTTAATTTTATTTGGTTAAAAGATCTTGTTTGATCAAGTCAAAATAGGAGTCCTGGTGTGACTAGGACTCCCTATCTCCTTGCACCACCTTGGTCCCAACACCCCCCATACCTATTTTTTAGGTATTTTTTATAGAAAATCACTTTTTTCTTGATTTTCACACCTCCTCTCTCTCTCCAAGCCATATTTGGAAGTTAGCTGGAAGACCAAGTCAAAGGAGGAATTGATTTTGCTTAGGGTTCTATGAGATGGAATCCTTGTTGACCAAAATATATTCCCTTGAGTGCCATCCCCTCTTTTAATTAATTTTTCTCTTATTTTATGAAAATAAACTCCTTTTTTGTGCACCCTTTCTTGCTGATCCATGCCAAAAATTGTAGAGGAGGCACCCAAGAGTTGGGCATCCCAACAACTTCCCATATTTGGATATTCCTAGTCTAGGAATTTGATCTAACTTGGACTCTTCTTTTTTTCTATTTATTACACGAATTTTATTTAATTTTTTTCATAAAATATAGAGCTTTGGGAGAGATTTGGGATGTAAAAAAATTAGAGGAAGAGGGTCCTTGGGCGTGGGGGTTCCATAGGCACCAAACTAGGTGTCTAGGTGAGAGAAAAGAGAAGAAGAAGAGGGTCTTTTTCTAAGGCTGTTTTATTTTCAATCTCTCCTCCTTTTTTTTGAGTTTTTTTTGAGAGAGTCTTAGATCAGAAAACTTTCATCTTCCTTCTCATATTTTGGAGAGTTTAAATTTTGAAGAAGGGAGCATCGGATCAACCGTCAAAGAAGGATCAGCACAGTTCTAGCATGCTGTGCTGATTTTCTGCATCGAACTTCAGATCAGAGATCGTAGGCTCGTGTGGACGACTCCTAGAGGCCGAACATGTGTGCGGCTCATGACTTCATCCTCAAGCCCAGATCAGTAAGTTAGAACTTTTAAACTTGCTCAGGTAATAGATCTGATCTATAAACTTCATACTTGCATTTGATGTAGTATGATCTAGGTTGATTTGATCAACCTTTTTTCTTGCTTGTTTGATTTAAATTTTTAATTTAATATCATGTATTAATCATATAATAGATCTAAGATCTAGGTATTTATATTATTATTTAAATAAATTTTAGATTTATTTAAGTCTTTCACTGTAAGATCTTAAAAAAGTTTCAAGTTCTACCTATGAAATCCTAGATCTTGTTCCTTCACTACCCATACAAATCAGTCAAGGATTGCAGGATCACATCTATCTGTAGATCCTTATCCATAATGACACTGAGCTTCTCAAGATCTTCTATGTCCTTGATCATCGTCAGGTAATGATCTTGGATCAACTGCCCATCATGCATCTATGCTTTAAAAAGTCTCCTCGAGACTTGATAATGCACTGCACGACTCTATTCACCAAACAACTCTTGCAGGTGAGCCAATATTTGTTGAGCAGTCTTGATATCTTCATATTGGTCCTACAACTCATCTGACATTGAGCCCAATATATAGCACCTGACCTTATTATCATCGTCAGATCAGTTCTCATAAGATACTCTCTGATTAGCGATCGAACAGATTGAAAGAGTGGGAAGATCCAGGTCTAATACATAGGATAGCTTTTTGGAACTTAAAATAACTTTTAGGTTCTGAAGCCAATCCTTGTAATTTAGTCCAGTCAGTCTGTTGGTATCTAGGATTCGGGCTAAGGGGTTTGACACAAACATTTTTCTGTGGAGAGTCAAAATTTCTAGTTAGACTTATATTTGACTTAACCAATTTATTTAAGAGTTTTATTTTTAAACAAATTTAGGCTTTCATTATTTTTTCAGATCCCTATACTCCCTTAGCAAAGATGTAAAAATCTTCATGATCAAAGACTTTTGGTGGGTGGTGCGATCCCACTGATTGGCTCACTACTTTACCTAACAGTTATTGATGATGGATCAACCGATAAGTGGACAACTCTTGTCCAATGTTTCTCTAAACATAATGCATCCAAACTTGATCTCTAATTCATGAAGCTGACCATACCTAAAATATTGCTCCACTCCTTAGTTAAGTCAGATCCATCATTTGTTCGAACTGAATTCCTGATTGGGATCCCACCATATCCAAAATATTAAGCCCAACCCATCCTTCAATTTATAGCATCCCATACCTAATAGATGTGGTTGCATCTTTTCGATACAGCTGAACCACTCTATCCAGCCTAGAACAATCAACTCCAGAAAGGGCCCGCATATCTACAATGGTAGAAGACTTATGACTTAATATTTTCTTAGGAAGATTTGATTTAGATCTTTTACACTCGACTTAGTCATAACGATTATGACTAACCTAGTGGCATGGGTTAGCTCGAATCATTAGCCACCTCAAACTAGAACTGGGTCGATCCAAATGGCTAGGTAAGTAAAATCGGTGGAAGGAATATGCCATTAACAAACCATGAATGCATTCAGATCAAGTAGCTTTTAATTAAAAATCAATTAGTCGTATTTGCCAAATTTACCTTAGATACCAAATTATCGAACAAGAATCAATTGGGTTAGCCTACAATCCAAGGCTCGAACCACAGAGCTAAAGTAGGTCTTAAAGTGGTCAACCACATGTGACTATGAGTTGACCTTAACCAAGACTTACAACTATTGGGCTGATCAAAACTAAGCACTTTTGATCCCATCTAATCAACACTTAATTCAGTTTGATCAATCGCTTGACCTAATTAAGCTACCATACCCGAACCCATGTTTTATGAAGATGTCTTAGATCTAAAAATTCATAATTTTTAGGCCTAATTAATTTTATAAAATTAATTCTTAATTAAGTCCAAGGGTTCAATAATAAAACACGTATCAAAGATCCTAGGGTTTCAGGATCTAGGATTTTGCAGAAAAATAAATTTTACTTTCTGATTAAGGACAAACATGTATCATCCCTACATGCCATAAGAGTACTCCATCGAATGAAAAGAGAGGGCCTTGTTAGACATGTGTGCCCTAGAAGCCAGAATTGGTTGACACCTGTAATACACTTCTAGGGGAAAAATTATAATTTTGACTATAAATAATAAAATAAATTATTTTCTATCATATATATGTATTTAGTGTCTGTGATACATCCTTTGAGTTAATGATAATGATAATTCTTATTTTCAAGAGTTGAAAATTTAAGACAAGAATTTTCATTATTAACGCATAAAATGCTCCGGACCGTAGGATCATCATGAGAATGGTGATTGATCCAGAAGGTTGGTGTACAATCGCTTCTTTATAATATATGAGTCTTGAGTTTATGGTATGGAGACACCAAAGCGAAAGTATAGGTACTCGTTATAGAACGAGGGCACTGAGCGTAACCACATCGAGCAGTCATAAGGAAGTCTACCTTCTCTTCGATGACTAACTCGATGCTGTAGTGGTGTGTCTGATTTTTTGACCTGAGGTGCATCGACAGTTCACCTTGAGGGTGTTATAGTTTGACTACACCATGACTCGATCTCCTAGCCATTCGAAATCCTGAGGTGTATGTTGGCTATAGCATGTTCATTGTAGGAATTGGATTACACCAAGATGGAATCTATCTACCTCGGTGGATGAAGAGCAGCCCTATGATGATCATGAGAATCAAGTCCATAAGCCCATGGCCATGGCAAAGTGTGAAATAATAGGAGTTTCTATTAAGATTTTCACATCGGACTTGAATCGAATGATTAAATCATATGATAGAAATTAGGATATGACGAGTTCACCTTAACCCTAATCTAATCGAGGCTCAAGATATAAGAACTTAATCACATAAGTAGCTGCACCAAGAGGTTCATCTTCAGTTTTGATGGGTTGCCATCATATACTGCTAGGTGTTATTGGTAGATTTTGGGAGCAACTAGAATGATTTAGATGATCGATCATTCTAATTATCTGAATCAGAAGAGTTCTGATCCATTGAAAGAAGTTTCGATGATGTTGATGATAGAGATCACTACATATCCCATTATCATATAGAACTAAACCTAACTAGGTCACACAAACAAGGGTTTGGATCTGGATATCATCAATTGGACTAACCTAGTTCAATTGATTTGAACTAGATTCAATTAGATTCAAGGAAATCGTGCTAGCACATGATTCAACCTAACATTCTCCTTTTTCTTATCATTAAAAGTTATCTCGACTGAGCCAAATAAGTTTGTGCTCACTTAGGTACCTTTACCTGGTCCGATTGGAGCTTGTCCAGGTTAGAAAAGGATTGTCTTAATTTATGAGATAAATTTAAGACAACACCTATCATTTTTTGTCATCTGCTAATTCTTGTCCTTTGACTTTGGTCAAACGTTGATCTTTGACCCTTGGACATCTGCCCATGTGTCATGCACTTATTAGAGAGAAAATAGGGGCTTGTTCCCTCCCTAGAAATTGGAAAGAAAGGGGGTGCACACCTAGGATGGCATGCGCCCATGGATAGGGACACTTGGAGTCCCATACGGATGGAACTCCATGTTGCTTCTTGGATTCAAACTAGGTGACCCTCAGCTATAGACTTTGATCAATCTTAGGCACCACCTTAGGATGAATCTGTGGGTCTCTCACCTAATTAGATCAGGTGATGTCATCCCACTAATCATATTTAGATCTGATTGCACGAAGCAACGTGATTAGTCGGGTGATGTGGCACTGCATGGCGCAGTAGGGTCTATATAAAGACCTATCTGCGCCGACTTTTTCAAGAGTTCCTCTTAGCCCATGCCCCAAGACTGCTCTTCTTCCTCCTCAATGCCACCTTTTTGATCCTCTCTCTCCTCTCCATGCCCAAGATAGTTGGGCTTCAGATTAGTGCGAGTCAGGCAAGAAAAGGCTGACGAAAAAGGAAGAAGGCAGCATTGCTGCAGAGACGATGGATGATCTTCAGAAGGAGTTTTGAAGATGCTCCAAATCAGATCCAGATCTGATTTTTGGAGATGAGATAAAGAAGGAGAAGATCTCTAGATCTAGCTCAAGTGGATATTGGTAGAGGCTAGGCGCTTGCATGGCTAGATCCAGAACCTTAGGGCTTCAGCAGGATCATCAATGGATAATCAGATTATCCAGAATCAAGGTAAAATTAATTAGATTTAACTTAATTTAATTTTTTTTATTAGATTATAAAATCAAATCTGAAAAGTGTCAGATTTGATTAGGATCTAAGAGGTGATTTTTGAATTATGCCTCTCGATCCAATCAGATTTGAACAAAACTGATCCAAGAAATTTAGGATTTTCCTTCAACTGGTATCAGAGCTAGGTTCTTATTAAATTTATTCAGATTTGATTTAATCTAATAAATTTATGATTTTAGATATCACATGAGATGTGATTAGATCTAAAATTAGAAAAATAAAAAATTAAAATTAATTATTCTAGATCTAATATGTATGAGATACATAACTAGACTAGGAATAGAATTATTCTATGTGTAGTCTAGTATAATCATAATTTCTATTTGATTAAATATGATTTTTAGATCTACTTATTTACTATTTTTTGATCTTATAAATGTTATAATCAGATTTTAAAATAAAAAAATAAATTAAATTTAATTTATTCATATGAGATATGATAGTTGCATGTTTAGACTAGTTGTAGAATAGTTCTACAAATAGGTCTAGATTAAATTTTATTTGATAAGATCAAATTTAAATTTAATTTTTTAGATGATTATGAGATAATTTAGATCTAAAAAATATGCATGCATAATACATGAGATGTATGCAAAACATGTTTTAATTAGATCAATTTCCTTATATGAGATATATACTTAGATCTAATTAGTTTTTATAGTTTAGTTGTATTTCTGATTAAGGCATTCCCCTTGGCCGTCCAGTCATAAGAACAAAGTAGGGCTTAAAGACCCTCTCCTCCCATTCGATGGGATGTTCTTATGATGTGTAGGGGTGCTGCGCGTTCGTCCTTAATCAAAAATTGAAAACTTACTTTCTGCAAAATCCTAGATCCTGAATCCCTAGGATCTTATTTGCATGTTTTATTTTTAAACCCTAAACTTAATTAAGAATTAAGAATATGAAACATATTAGGTCTAAAATTATGAATTTTTAGATCTAAGACATGTTCATAAAATTGGGTTCGGACTTGGGTAGCTCAATTAGGTCAAGCGATTGATCAAATCGAATCAAGAGTTGGTTAGATGGGATCAACAATGCTTATATTGACCAGCCTAATAGGATCAAGTCTGGGTCAAGATCGAGTCACATGAGTGATCAATCAAGCTAAGACCTAATTAGGCTCAGTGGTTAGAGTCTGGATTGTAGGCTAATCCGATTGGTTCTGGTTCAACAATTTGGTGTCTAAGGTAAGTCTATAGATACGATCGACTAATTTTTAATTGGGAGCTACTCGACTCGAATGCATTCTTGTCGAG
This sequence comes from Cocos nucifera, assembly GCA_006176705.1. NCBI lineage: Eukaryota > Viridiplantae > Streptophyta > Magnoliopsida > Arecales > Arecaceae > Cocos > Cocos nucifera. Next base: position 9,779 of record QRFJ01005857.1, read on the forward strand.
TTAATGACATATCCCTTCCACTGGTCTTACTTACCTGGCCATGTTTGTTTACTTAATTTTGATCTGAGGTGGTCAATAATCCAAGCTGACCCATGCCACTAGGTTAGTCATAATGGTTATGACTATGTCAAGTGTAGTCTAATGAGACCTAAATCAAATCTTCCTAAGAAAAGATTAAGTCTAAGATCTTCCACCATTGAAGATGTACGGGCCCTTTCCGAGATTGATTGTTCTCGACTGATTACAGTGGCTCAGTTGCATCAAAAAGATGCAACCAGGTCTATTAGACATTGGATGCTATGGGTTGGAGGATGAATTGGGCTCAATATTTTGGATATGGTGAGAGATCCAATTAGGAATCCAATCTGTGCAAATGCTGGATCTGACTTAACTAAGAAATGGATCAATATTCCAGACACGATGAGATTCATAAATTAGAGACCAAGATTGGGTGCATCATGATTAGAGAATCATTGAACAAGAGTTGTTCACTCATTGGCTAACCCACACCAATAACTGTTGGGTGAGGTGATGAGTCAGTCGGTGGGATTGCACCACCCACTAGAAATCAGTAATCATGGAGATTTTTGCATCTCTACAGAGAGAGTGTAGGGATCTAAGAAAATAGTGGAAACTAATTTATTCTAAAATAAAATTTCTAAATAAATTGGTTAAGTCTTAATTACAATATCTAACTTGAAACTTTGACTCTCTATAGGAAAATGTCTGCATCCAACCCACTAGCACGAATCCAGGACACCCATAGACTTATCGGACTAAATTACAAGGATTGGCTCCAAAACTTCAAAATAATTTTAGGTTCCAAGAAGTTAACTCATGTATTGGACCAGGACCCTCCTACCTTACCAGCTCGTCCATCCACTGAGCAGAGAGCATCTCAGGATAAGTGGACAGACGATGATAACAAGGCCAGATACTACATGTTGGGCTCAATGTCTGATGAACTTCAATGCCAACATGAAGATATCAGAACTACTCGCCAAATGTTGGCTCACCTACAGAAGATGTTTGGTGAACAGAGTCGTGCAGCCAAGTATCAAGCCACTAAATGACTATTCAAGGCTAAGATGCGTGATGGACAGTTAGTCTAAGATCATTGTCTGATGATGATCAACGACTTGGAAGAGCTTGAGAAGCTCGAAGTGAGGTTGGACTTGGATCTGCAGAATGATATAATTCTGTAATCCTTGACTGATGCGTATGGGCAGTTCATGATGAACTACCATACGCATAAACTTCAAAATTTCTTGGCCAAACTTATGAACATGCTGGTTACCACTGAGCTTTCCATGAAAGGTTCTAAAGGCTCAGTGCATGCTATGGAATGGACTTCTTCCAAGAGAAAGTCTTTTGAAAAGAAGAAGAAGTCCGTGAAAAAGTAGAAGGTAGAAGAAGGAAAGAAGAAAAAGGCAGAGCTGAAGAAGAAGGCTGCTGACAAAGGAAAGTATTTCCATTGCAATAATGACGGCCACTAAAAGTGGAATTGCCCTGCTTACCTGGCAATCCTAAAGAAGAAGAAGGCAGGTCCTTCTGGAGGTATGCTCGTTATTGAGTCTAACCTTACGATTTCTTTTGCATCTAATTAGATGCTTGACACTGGTTCTAGTGCTCACTTGTACACTTGTATGCAGGGTCTTGAGGATAGCAGGTGGCTGAGGGATGGTGAGATGATCCCGTGTGTCAAAAATGAAGCAAAAATTGCTACCGTGGTCGTGGTAACATACCCTCTTCGACTATCATCTAGTTTAGACTTAGTATTAAAAGACTGTTATTATATTCCTGCAGCAAGCAGGAATTTGATTTATGTTTCTTGCCTTGCAGTAGAAGGCTATGTAATTAGTTTTCTTAAGGACCATTGTAACATTCTTTATGAAAGAAATAAAATTGCAAGTGGTTTCCTTATTAACGATCTTTATCAGTTACATGTTGATGTATCTATTTTTAATTTTGAGCAAAATGTGAATGCCATAAAATCAAAACATCTTAGGGATAGTCCTAATGATAAGTATCTATGGCACCTAAGATTAGGTCATATCGCAGAAGATAGGATTAACAAATTGGAGAAAATTGGGCTATTGAGTTTGTTAACTTCTGAGTCATATCCAATTTATGAATCCTATCTTCATGGCAAAATGACTAAACTCCCTTTTGTAGGACATGGGGAAAGGGCCATGGATCTTCTTGCCCTAGTACATACTGATGTGTGTGGCCCATTTGATGTGCCGACTAGAGGCAACTTTGTCTACTTCATAACCTTTACCGATGATTTATCTAGGTATGGGTATGTGTATCTTATGAGACACAAGTCTGAAGCTTTTGAAAAGTTCAAAGAATTCAGACATGAAGTAGAAAAGCAAATTGAAAAATCCATTAAGGTTCTTCGATCAGATCGAGGAGGTGAATACCTTAGTTGGGAATTCCTGGACTATCTCAAGAAAAATGGCATAGTCTCTCAATGGACTCCACCAGGAACACCTCAACTCAACGGGGTTTCAGAATGGAGGAATCCGAACCCTATTAGATATGGTTCGATCCATGATGAGCTTCACAGACCTCCCTGATTTTCTTTGGGGATACTGTTTGTTAACTTCAATATTACTTACTGAATAGGGTTCCTTCTAAAACTGTTTCCTACCACACCGATATGAGATATGGCATGGTAAGAAACCAAGTCTGAGTCATCTCAGAATTTGGGGTTGTCCGGCTCATGTCAAAAGACAACAAGCGGACAAGTTAGACTTTAGGTCCTTTCAGAGCTCGATTTATAGGATATCCTAAAGAGTCATTAGGATATTATTTCTACATTCCAGAAGATCACAATGTGATTGTGAGTCGACATGCCATCTTTCTTGAAAAATAGTTTATTCAAGATAGCGACATTGGAAAGCAGATCAAGCTCGATGAGAAAGTCTCACAAGAGCAATGAGCTAAGGACCAAATGGAACCAAATCAGGTTAAGCCAATCCAATCACTACCTCCTCCACCTCATAGATCAAAAGGAGTTTTCCATCCCCCTGAGAGGTACTTAGGTACTATTTCAGAGAAAGTAGAGAAAATATTCCTCGTAGGTAATGGGGTTCATGGTGATGATCCCAAAACCTATAACGAGATGATATCAGATATCGACTCTGAGAAATGGTTAGAGGCAATGAAGTCAGAAATTGACTCGATGCACTCAAACCAAGTCTGGACCTTGGTAGATCCACCAGAAGGTATAGTACCTATTGGGTGTAAATGGATCTTCAAGAGAAAGATTGGTGCAGATGGAAATGTGGAGACATTCAAAGCTAGATTAGTGGCAAAAGGTTATAGTCAACGCGAAGGCATTGACTATCAGGATACCTTTTTGCCAGTAGCTATGCTAAAATCCATCCGCACATTGCTTGCTATTGCAGCCTATTTTGATTATGAAATATGGCAAATGGATGTGAAAACGACATTCTTAAATGGATATCTTGAGGAAGATATCTATATGGAACAATCCGCTAGGTTTCACATCCAGTGATAGATGATCACAAGGTTTGCAAGCTGCAAAGATCCATATATGGACTTAAGCAAGCATCTCGGAGCTGGAATACTCGTTTCAATGATGTGATCAAAATATTTGGTTTCATCAAGAATGATGAGGAGCCATGTGTCTTCAAAAAGGTCAGTGGGAGCGCTGTTGTCTTCCTCGTATTGTACGTGGATGACATCCTCCTTATTGAAAATGATATTCCCATGTTGACCACAGTTAAAATATGGTTATCTAAAGAATTCTCCATGAAAGACCTAGGAGAAGCATCCTTTATTCTGAGAATTAAGACATAGACCGAATAGGATGCTAGGACTTTCATAGAAGATGTACATAGAGGAAGTACTAGTATGGAAAACTCTAAGAGGGGTTTAGTACCCTTCAGGCATGGCATTCATCTTTCCAAGAAGATGTGCGCTAGCACACCTGAGGAAATAGAATGCATGAGCAAGATCCCTTATGCTTCAGCAATAGGGAGCCTCATGTATGCCATGTTATGTACACGACCTAATATAGCCCATGCCATGAGTGTCACAAGTAGATATCAGTCGAATCTAGGAGAAGAACACTGGACTTCTATGAAATGTATTCTTAAGTACTTGAGAAGAACTAAGGATATGTTGTTGGTCTTTGGCAATGGAGAACTCCAAGTCCAGGGGTATACAAACTCAGATTTTATGTCCGATGTAGATGATCGAAAGTCGACATTCAGAAGTTTATTTTTGTGCAATGGTGGAGCTATCAGTTGAAAAAGTTTCAAGCAGCCAGTGATAGCAGAGTCCACCATGGAAGCAGAATACATCACTGCATCAGAAGCTACAAAAGAGGCATTCTGGTATAAAAAGTTTGCTGCAGAGATCGAAGTGATGCCATCAAATGCCATTCCTCTGTACTGCGACAATAATGGTGCCATAGCCCTTACTAAGGAGCCGAGGTCTCATCAAAAATTCAAGCACATCAAGCGGCGATACCACCTCATCCGCGACTACCTCGAGAAGGGTTACGTCAAGGTCAAGAGAGTCGACTCCACAGACAATGCGGTGGATCCGCTTACAAAGCCGTTAGGCCAGTAGAAGATTGAAGCCCATCTTGAGAAGATCGGACTTAGATTTGCAACCAATTGACTTTAGGTCAAGTGGGAGTTTGTAAGATATGTGTGCCCTAGAAGCTAGAATTAGCTGACACTTGTAATACACTTCTAGGGGCAAAATTATAATTTTAACTATAAATAATAAAATGGGTTATTTTCTATCATATATGTGTATTTAGTGTCTGTGATACATCCTTTCAGTTAACGATAATGATAATTCTTATTTTCAAGAGTTGAAAATTTAAGACAAGAATTTTAATTATTAACTAACAAAATGCTCCTGACCGTAGGATCATCATGAGGATGGTGATTGATTCGGAAGGTTAGTGTACAATCGCTTCTTTATGGTAGATGAGTCTTGAATCTATGGTGTAGAGACATCAGAGCGAGAGTATACATACTCGTTAGTGAATGAGGGCACTAAGCGTGACCACCTCGAGTAGTCATAAAGAAGTCTACCTTCTCGTCGATGACTGACTCAATACTGTAGTGGTGTGTCTGATTCTTTGACCTAAGGTGCATCGGCAGTTCACCTTGAGGGTGTTATAGTTTGACTACACCATGACTCAGTCTCCTAGCCATTCGGAATCCTGAGATTTATGTTGGCTATAGCATGTTCATTGAAGGAATTGGATTGCACCAAGATGGAATCTATCTACCTCGGTGGATGAGGAGCAGTCCTATGATGATCATGAGAATCAAGTCCATAAGCCCGTGGCCATGGCAGAGTGTGAAATAATAGAAAGAGATTCTATTAAGGTTTTCACATTGGACTTAAATCGAATGATTAAATCATATGATAGAAATTAGGGTTTGATGAGTTCACCTTAATCCTAATCTGATCGAAGCTCAAGATAGAAGAACTTAAACACATAAGTAGATGCACCGAGAGGTTCATCTTCAATTTTGATGGGTTGCCATCATATGCTGCTAGGTCTCACTAGTGGATTTTGGGAGCAACTAGAATGATTTAGATGATCGATCATTCTAATTGTCTGAATTAGAAGAGTTCTAATCCATCGAAAGAAGTTTCGATGAAGTTGATGATGGAGATCACTACATATCCCATTACCATATAGAACTGAACCTAACTGGATCACACAAATAAGGGTTTGGATCTGGATATCATCAATTAGACTAACCAAGTATAATTGATTTGAATTAGATTCAATTAGGTTCAAGGAAATCATGCTAGCACACGATTGAACCTAACATTCTCCTTTTTCTTATCATTAAAAGTTGCCTCGACTGAGCCAAATAAGTTTGTGCTCACTCAGGTACCTTTACCTAGCCTAACTAGAGCTTGTCTAAGTCAAAAAATGGTTGTCTTAATTTATGAAATAAATTTAAGACAACACCTGCCATTTTTCATCATCTGCTAATTCTTGTCCTTTGACTTTAGTCAAACATTGACTTTTGACCTTTGGACATCTGCCCATGTGTCATGCACTTATTGGAGAGCAGATAGGAACTTGTCTCCTCCCTAAAAATTGGAAAGGAAGGGGGTGAACGCCTAGGATGGCGTGTGCCCATGGATAGGGATGCCTGGAGTCCCATACGGATGGGACTCCACGTTGCTTCTTGGATTCAAACTAGGTGACCCTCACCTATAGACTTTGATCAGTCTTAGGTGCCACCTTAGGATGAATCTATGGGTCTCTCATCTGATTGGATCAGGTGATGTCATCCCACCAATCAGATTTAGATCTGATTGTACGAAGCAATGTGATTGGCCGGGGTGATGTGGCACTACATGGCGCAGTAGGGTGTATATAAAGATCTATCTAAACCAACTTTTTCAAGAGTTTCTCTTAGCCCATGCCCCAAGGCTGCTCCTCTCCCTCCTCCAAGCCACCTTTCTGATCCTCTCTCTCCTCTCCACGCCCAAGGCAGTTGGGCTTAGATTAGTGCGAGTCAGGCAAGAAAAAGCTGACGAAAAAGAAAGAAGGCAGCATTGCTGCAGAGACGATGGGTGATCTTCAGAAGAAGTTTTGAAGATCCTTTAAATCAAATCTAGATCTGATTTTTGGAGATGAGATAAAGAAGGAGAAGATCTCTAGATCCAGCCTAAGTGGATACCAGTAGAGGCCAAGCGCTTGCATTGCTAGATCCAGAACCTCAGGGCTTCAGCAGGATCATCAATGGATAATCAGATTATCTAGAATCAAGGTAAAATTAATTAGATTTAATTTAATTTAACTTTTTTATTTATCAAATTATAAAATTAGATCTGAAAAGTGTCAGATCTAATTAGGATCTAAGAGGTGATTTTTGAAATATGCCTCTCAATCCAATCAGATCTGAACGAACCTAACTCAAGAAATTCAAGATTTTCCTTCAGACCTTTAAATCTTTCTTACTCTTATGTTCGGATGGCCAAGAAAAATATCTTAATCAAAAATATAAAGTATACTACAAAATAGTTAGATCTACTACATATAACGCATATGTTTTAAGATCTAAACTATGCATGCTTTGTACATGTCTCATGTATAAAAATTAAATACATAAATGTATGTGTTGAATCTGATTACATCTAATGTAATATCTAAAAATAAAAACTTAAATAATCATATTTTAAAAAATTTTATTCCAGACAATTCATAGCATAGAACTATTGAACTAATCTAGATATGGATCACATATATCACATATATGAAAATTTTTTATGGATCTATCAATTTTAGATCTGGTTATATCTAATGTAATATCTGAAATCTAAAATATCAAATCATAAATAAAATAAAAATTAGATAAAAAGTAGATCTAAAATGCTGTAAACATAGCTCTGATACTAGTTGAAGGAAAAACTAATTTTTCTATCATAGGATCGATCTGATCTGATCAGATCTAAAGCAAAAATTTAAAATTTTTTCTTCTAGATTTGATTAGATTTGAGAGTTCTTAGATTTAATTAAAATGATCTAATAGCAAAAATAAAAATTAAAATGAAAACTAATAACATCTAATATTACCTGGTTTGGGTAAATAGTTTACACTATCAATGATCTAACGAATGTTGAGGTTTTGATTTGAGCCATGTGCACACTCGACCTCTACCAAAGTTCACTTGAGTCAAATTTTGACATCTTCTCTTGTTAGATTTGATCTCAAAAAATTAGATCCAAAATCATCCGTAGAGCCTTCGAACTGAACTTCAACGATAGCACGTTCGTCTATTGGTTAGCAACTTGTTGCGCAGCCTTTGCAAGATCAGGGACTCAACTTTTGATCTCTAATTTTTCCCAATACCTTGGGCATGGGGAAGAGGAAGAAGATCAAAAAGAGGGCATGAGAGATGGAGGGAGAGGTAGGGCTTCATCGTAGATGAATTGCAATGATCAAACACTTTGATCATGGGTCTATTTATAGACCTAGTGCCATTCTAGAGTCTTGGTGCTTTAAGCAACTGAATTGCTTAAAGCAGAAGGATTCCAATCTAAAATCCCACACCCACACCTATTTTTATTCTTATTTTGTCACACAAAATTCAGAAAAAATGGCATGGAGAATGGTGGATCAAGTTGGGTTGGCATAAGAGATCTTACCTCCAAGAGTTTTGATCATCAAAACTCTATTTCCTTATCCACTAAGGATGCATGCCACATGGGGGTGTGCGTCCACATTTCTTTACAAAAAATCTGATGGGGATGTGTGCCCTTAGATAATGTCCAGTGGTGCATGCCCCAACCTCTTCTTTCCTATAAAGAATGGGTCAAAGACCCCTTGTCCTAATTTCCATCTCATGGTTTTAGGACAAACCCCTTTTTTAGAACAAGCCTTGATCAAGCTAGGACAAGGTCTAGTCAGACCAAGACAAATCCATATAGGACTCCTGAGTGAGCTAAATCCAATTTGACTTAGTCAAGATGAACCAAAAAGACAATAGAAGAAAAAAGTTAGGCTCAATCATGTGCTAGCACGATTTTCTTGAACCTGATTGGATTAAATCCAAATCAATTGAACTAGGTTAGCCTAATTGATGACATCCAGATCAAAACCCTTATTTATATGACCTAGTTAGATTTAATTCCATTTAGTAATGAGATATATCGCGATCTCCATCATCGACATTATCGAAACATCTTTCGTTGGACTAGAACTCTTCTAATTCATCCAATTAGAATTGTCAATCATTAAGATAATTCAAATTAATCCCAAAATCAATAAGTAAAACCTAGCAGTATATGGTAGCAATCCATCAAAACTAAATACAAACCTCTTGATGTAGCTATCTATGTGATTGGATTCTTCTATCATGAGCCCCGATAGGATCAAGATCAAGGTGAACTCGTCAGATCTAATCTCTTGGTGCAGCTACCTTTGTGATTGGATTCTTCTATTATGAGCTCCGATAGGATCAAGATCAAGATGAACTCATCAAACCTAACACCCATCATATGAATAAATCATTTGATTCAAGTCTGATGTAAAATCCTAATAGAAAACTCTTTTTGATTATTTCATACTGCCATTACCATGGACTTAAGAATTCGATCTCATGATCATCATATGACTACTCGTCCTCTACCGAGGTTGATAGATCTCCTATTGGTGTGATCTAATTCCTACAATGAACATGCTATAGCCAACATACACTTTAGTATTTTGAATAGCTAGAAGATCGAGTAATGATGCAGTCAAACTATAACACACTCAAAATGAACCACCAATGCTCCTCAGATTAAAAAACTAGATACATAGCGGCAGCATTGAGCTAGTCATCGATCAGAAGGTAGACTCCCTTATGATTGCTCAAGATAGTCATGCTCAGTGCCCTTATTCTTAATAGGTATCTATACTCTCACTTCGGTGTTTCTACACCATAGACTCAAGACTCATCTATCATAAAGATGTAATCGTACATTGATCTTTCAGATCAATCACCATCCTCATGATAATCCTACGATCGAAAGTAATTTATGAGTTAATTATAATAATACATGCCTTAAATTTTTAACTTTTAAAAATGTGTTATCATACCCATTAACTCAAAAGATGTATCACAGATATTTTAAAAACATAATATTATAAAAAATAATTTTTTTATAAATATTAATCAAAATTATAAAAAATGCTCTTAGAAAGTATATTACAAGTATCGGCTAATCTGGCTTCTAGGGCATTCATCTAACAAAGAGCTGGTGAAGTTCTAAGTCTCATACATAGTGATGTATGTGAACCTATGAACATAAATGTCAAAGAAGGATATCAGTATTTCATTATGTTTATAGATGACCTATCAAGGTATGGATAAGTCTAGCTTGAATTATTTGAAATGTTTAAACAATTCTATAATGAAATAAAAAAGCAAACCAAAAAAGATATTAGAACTCTTCAATCAGATTGAGGAGATAAATACTTATTCAGTGAGTTTATAACATATCTAGGAGAGAATGAGATTCTCTCATAGTGGACTCCTCTCAGAACACCATAAGATATTGATGTACAAGTAAGGAGAAATCAAACTTTGTTAGATTGATCCATAATGGGGTTTGTTAGTTTGCTTGTTTCATTTTAGGGTTATGCTCTTGAGACTACTTATTTTACTCTAAATATTATTCTGAGTAAATCTATCATGAAGGATCCATGTGGGATATGGACAGGATATAGACCTAGACTCTCTCACCTTTAGATTTGGAGTTGTCTAGCCTCCATCAAATGTTTGCACATAGATAAACTTGGATCATGGTCTCATAGGTGTATGTTTATAAGGTATCCAAGAAAACTAGAGGTTATTTGTTCTATTGTTCTAAAGAACAAAAGTCATTCATCAGTAATAGGGCATTCTTATTGAAAAAGAAGTTTCTTAGAGAAAGAACTAGTGTCACTAAAATTGAACTTGAGAAAGTTCGACTGGTAGAAGAACCAATACAATCTAGTAAACCTGTAGAACCAGATTTGATCAAATCAAATCTAGAGCTCATTAAAGTGGCACCATTAAGAAGATTTGATAGAGTACCATGTTAGCCAGATAGATACTTCGGCATCTAGGTTCGAGATGGTGATCCTATTAAGCTCGATGAGAATGAGGATCTGATTACCTATATGAATGCTATGTAGAGATCTAACACTGAGAAGTGGCTTGAAACCATTAAATCAAAATTAAAGTCCATAAAAATCAATAGTGTATGGACACTAGTTTATCCTCCTGAAGGGATAAAACTCATTGGATACAAATAGATTTTTAAAAGGATCAGAGTGACACAGACAGGAAGGTGATGACCTATAAAGCCCATTTATCCATCATCTCAGGGTTGGAAACATACGTTTTGAACATATGTCTTCGTTATGAACGAAGAGGAAAGCTATATCTATAAATGGGCAAAAGGTTCTATGGTGTTATTTCTTGTGTTATCTATAAATGACATTCTCTTAATTGGGATTAATATTCTAGCATTATAGGGAATAAAGGTTTAGCAATCATCTTATTTGTCCATATAGAATTTGGGAGAAGCATCCTTCATCCTAGAGATGAAGATCTATAGAGATAGATCTAAAAGGATGCTTGGATTGTTCCAATCCATGTATGAGACCAAATATGGCATACTTACTAAAGGTAGTGAGCAGATATCAGTTTGATCCAAGTAAGAACCACTGAAAGATTGTATAGACAATTCTTAAGTATTTAAGAAATACTAAGGTTCAGTGACTCATATATGGATAAACTGACTTAAAACCTATGAGACATCTTGTTTTCAGTTTTTAGTCAGATCAAGACAATAATAAGAGAGTATTGGATTATGAATTTATCCTATATAGAAGGAACAATCTACTAGAAAAGTTTTAAGTAGAATATTATAACCTATTCTATTAGTGATGTAGAGTACATTATGGCATTTGATGCTGCCATATAGGCTATATGGTAGCATAAGTTTATTAGCAAGCTGGAAGAGGCATCCTCCATCAATGGTCCAATCCTAATGTAGCACTGAAGCCATAGCTCATGCTAAAAAATTAAAGGTACACCATGGGACCAGCATACTCGGTATCACTGTCACCTTAGATTTTAGATCAAGATGATGTCGACCTTTTGAAGATCGATGAAAAAAAAGAATTTAACTGATCTATTTGCTAAAAGCCTTAGAACTAAAAAGTTCTACGAATTCAAGTGAAAGATAGGTATTTGATACTATTCTAATTAGCTTTAATCTAAGTAAAAATTATTAAAAAATATGTTCTAAAGCCAATCATCTAAGTTGTAAATGATTGAAATTAGTATATGAATTATCAAATAATAATTATTATTTGGCTTATTCATCATAAAAGTTCTATCTTCCTTAAATGAACTCCTAAGTTTTGATGAAGTCCTTAGAACCATACTTAATAGATAAAAAAAGATTTACGGGATGGTTCTTAAATTTATTCATGATCAAATGATATGTTATTAACTAGGATGATAACTTATGGAGTATAGGTCACTGTATGTCATGTGCATTGATTGTCCTCATAACTAAGTAGTGTGGAGATACTGGTATAGCATCCAGGTAGGATGTAGGAGTATATCTATATTGAACATAACCAATGTACCACTCTACTATCAAGAGTAGCTAGCTAAGGCCAATCGATATAAGTATCCCTCCAATCTGAGATCACCGCATGACTTGTAAGCAACTCACTATACTTTGGTGCTGGACTACCTATATTTCTAATACAGAATCAAAAAATTTTTGGGTATAGTCAAGTACTTATAGAGTTGGTTTGTGAGTCAAGATGGATTTGACCACTCCTAATTAACTTTAGAAAAAGAATGTCTCATTATATTTTAATTTAGCAAAACCTAGGCCTAAGTAATGAAGGGAAAAGCCTTATTTTTTGGATCAGGTTCGTTCAGATCTGATTAGATCAAGAGGAATATTTCAAAAATTTTTTCTTTAAGATCCTAATCAGATCTGAGAATCCTCAGATCTGATCTTATTAATCAAATAATAAAAATAAAAATAAAAATAAAATCTAATTTAATTATATCTTTGTTTTGGATATCCAATTACCCTATGATGATCCCGATGTTTGCCTGAGATTCTAGATGTAGCCACACAAGCACCTAGCCTCTATCGATATCCATTCTAGCAGGATCTAGAGATCTTCTCCTTCTCAATCAATCCTCCAAAAATTAGATTTAGATCTAATCTTGAAGGTCTTCAAAACTACTTTTGAAAAACAGCCGTTGTCTCTTACAGCAGTGCTGCCTTCTTCCTTTCCTGATGCTTTTCACTTGCTTGGATTGCACCTTGTTCCTACCCAAAAGCCCTTGGGCGTGGAGAGGAGAGAGAGGACCAGAGGGTGGTGTGGAAGAGGGAGAGAGGCTATGTGGCATGGGCTAAAGGTAGAAGCATTAAATTCTATGCACAGATAGGGTTTATATAGATCCTGCTGTGCCATGCAGTGCCACATCATCCTGGCCAATCATGATCTTTTGTGCAATCAGATCTAAATCAAATTAGTGGGATGACATCATTGGATCCAATTAGATGAGAGAACCTCAAAATCCTCCTAAGATGGTGCCAAGACTGGGTCAAATAAGACTTCTTGATGCCACATAATTTAATCTCTTAAAGCAACCCTGGAGTCCCATCTATATGAGACTCCAACTTTATCCTCATGGGGCGCATGCCTCCCTAGGTGTGCACCCACTTTCTATCTGCATTTTAGTAGGGGGACAAGTCCTCAAGTACTCTCTTATGGGAGCATGACACATGGGCAGATGTCTAAGTGTCCAGGGTCAACATTTGACCAATGTCCGAAAATAAGATTTAGTAGGTGACCAAAAATGGTAGGTGTTATTTTAAATTTATCTCATAAATTAAGACAATCCTTTTCTGATCTGAACAAGCTCTAGTTAGATCAAGTAATGGTTTCTGAGTGAGCCCAGATACATTTGGCTCAGTCGAGACAAGCCTTAATGATTATTAAAGGAGAATATTAGGCTCAATCATGTGCTAGCACGATTTTCTTGAACCTAATTGAATCTTATTCAAATCAATTGAACTGGGTTAGTTCAATTGATGACATCTAGATCCAAATTCTTGTTTGTGTGATCCAATTAGGTTCAATTTCATATGGTAATAGGATATATCACAATCTCTATCGTCGACATCATCGAAACATCTTCCGATGGATCAGAATATTTTTAATTCAGACAACTAGTATGATCGATCATCTAAAATATTCTAATTGCTCTCAAAATCCACCAGTGACACCTAGCAGCATATGGTGGCAACCCATCAGAATTAAAAGCGAATCTCTCAGTGTAGTTACCTGTGTGATTAAGTTCCTCTATATTGAGCCCCGACTTGATTAGGGTTAAGGTGATCTCGTCAAACCCTAATTTTTGTCATATGAATTAATCATTCGATTCAAGTTCAATGTGAAAAATCTTAATAGAAACTCTTTCTATTATTTCACTCTTCCATGGCCATGGGCTTATGGACTTGATTCTCATGATCATCATAGGGTTGCTCCTCATCTACCAAGGTAGATAGATCTCCTATTGGTGCAATCCAATTCCTACAATGAACATACTATAGCCAACATACACCTCAGGATTTTGAATGGCTTGGAGATCGAGTCATGGTGTAGTCAAACTATAACACCCTCAAGGTGAACTGCTGATGCACCTTAGGTCAAAGAAATAGACACACCACTGCAGCTTTGAGCCAGTCATCGACGAGAAGGTAGACTTTCTTATGACTGCTCGAGGTGGTCACACTTAGTGCCCTCGTTCTCTAATGAGTACCTGTACTCTCGCTTCGGTGTCTCTACACCGTAGACTTAAGACTCATCTTCTCTAAGAAAGCGATCGTACACCAACCTTTCGGATCAAGGATCATCCTCATGATGATCCTACAATCAAAATCATTTTATGAGTAAATAATGAAAATTCATATCTTAAATTTTCAACTCTTGAAAATATGAACTATTATTACCATTAACTCAAAGAATGTATCACAGACACTTTCAAAATACACACTATGAGAGAAAATAGCCTATTTTATTATTTATAGTCAAAATTATAATTTTATCCTTAGAAGTGTATTATAAGTATCAACCAATCTGGCTTCTAGGGTATGTTAGATATGTGTGCCTTAGAAGTCAAAATTGGCTGATACTTGTAATACACTTCTAGGAGCAAAATTATAATTTTGACTATAAATAATAAAATAGATTATTTTCTATCATAAATGTATATTTAGTGTCCGTGATATATCCCTTGAGTTAATGGTAATGATAATTCTTATTTTCAAAAGTTAAAAATTTAAGACAAGAATTTTTATTATTAACTCATAAAATGCTCCTGACCGTAGGATCATCATGAGGATGATGATTGATCTAGAAGGTTAGTATACAATCGCTTTTTTATAGTAGATGAGTCTTGAGTCTATTGTGTAGAGACATCAGAGCAAGAGTACATATACTCATTAGAGAACGAGGGCACTGAGCGTGACCACCTTGAGCAGTCATAAGGAAGTCTACTTTCTCGTCGATGACTAGCTCAAAGCTATAGTGGTGTATCTGGTTCTTTGATTGGAGGTGCATCGGTAGTTCACCTTGAGGGTGTTATAGTTTGACTACACCATGACTCGATCTCCTTGATAGGAATGGTGTACAGGGTGGAAGCATGGATTTCAAAGCAAAAATATGAAATCATATAAATCAAACCTAAACCCTAGGACCACCTTATTAGTAATTAAATCATATAACATGAATTTATAATAGAAAGGAAAGTATTAGAACATACCTCTTATTGCTTAACCCTAAATTGTCCCTAACTATCGGCAACAATCCATCAGGGGTTCCACCAAGTGCCCATGCGTTCACCCTCCAAAGTTGATCCACACAGAGACTTGATCAAGACACCAGTATCTCTGATTTGTATAATTTAAATTCTAATAATAAGAACTTTTAAATGGGCAAGACCTTAGTCTTTATGTTACCTTCCTTGCCTCTCCTTACCTCTCTTTCTTTTTTCTTATCTTCTTAATTTTTTCTACTTAATCTCTTTATCTTAAAATGACTTCTTATCCTTATAAGGACAAGGTCTGGACAAGAGAAGGGAAGAAAAAAAAATTGGATAATAGAAAATACTTGTAAGAAAGAAAGATAATTTTCACTCCTCTCGGACTCTTTGTGCGCACCCTTATTTATAATGTACTTAACGGTGCCAATACATTTTCTCACACCCTTTCAAAATATTATCTCATATTCCTTCAACCAATCTCATGCCTCATCAGATAATAACATCACGTAGACTTAGTCTAAGAGGTGCCTTAAAGAAGAAAGACTCTCGGACTAATTCTACGTAAGTTATTTATGAAGAGTCGCGGGATTTCATTCTTGGCGCCATCATTTTCATCCATTAGATCAGATAAAAAGGCCATCCAATGGCTTTAAAATGGAATGCCCATTCAGCAAGAAGGTGTGGAGATGAACTTTGAATAGTCAAAGTCCTAAGGGATTTTGACTTAGTCCAAGAGGCGTCAAGGATGAGAGGGCGGCAAGGAGTCTTGGGCGGCAAGTATTCCTAGGCGGCAAAGAGTCCCTTCTCAAAACAATAACAGAGTATTTTATCTATAGAAGGACTCTTCTACAGCCCATATTTGATGTCCACATCTATTTAAAAAATTTACGTGACATAACAAATGGGAAAAGTCAAAGAAGGTAGATGCCAACTAATTCCACGCGCCAAAAATTCTTTGCGCATAAAAGACTTCCCACGCACAAGAGAAAGACTCTCTGGCATGTGGGATTCCAATTCAAGACCAAATCCTATTTGGCTCAAATTGAACCTTAATTAGTCCAAATCGGAAGTCGATTCGAATCCAATTTAAATCTAGGTGCTAGGATTTGCTACATGTGCTAGCATGTTCATCTTGCAAACATGGTCTAATCTAATTAGATCTTTAATCAATTCTCTTTGTATGTGACCCATTGGATTTCGCATCTATCCAACAGTGAGTCTGGGTGTGATTTGACCTAATCTGGTTAGAACTCAACCAAATCGATTTAGGTCAAAACTAGCCAACCCAATTTGACTTAATTTAAAACACTTTCTAATTTAATGATCAAATTAAAATTTTAATTTGACTAAACCCGCAAGACATGATTGATGTCTAGCAACATATTGTGACCTCCCAGAAGATGTAAATTTTTAATGAAAATATCAAAAATAGCCTTTAGTGAAAATTACCATGCAACTAGATCCTTCGATCTCCCTGCATCCTGAATATGGGTATGAAAATATGTCAATCCCAATATCATATTCATTTCTCTTTCAATTTTATGATGATGATTCATTTAATAAAATATTATAAACTATTTCTAATTTTCATCATGCTTTGATCAAAGTCTTCCTAAATCATCATTTGTTTGAAGCAGGTAGGATGCCATTTCCTCTTACCAGGAGTGATCGATTCCATGTTAACCTACTCACAACCTTCATATATATAATCTACCATATCTAGATCATCCCGTATATAATTGAGTCACAAATGAGTATGAACCAAAATATGGATATATATATATAAGATTCTATGGTAGTTTTAGGTCAAAGGATTACATGCACAAATTCCACTATGAGAACCATCTATTGACATGTAGATAAGACTCCATTAGATATTCTCAATTTGGATCAATTCAGTGAACTCATTCTCTAATGAGCACCCACATTCTTGTATTAGTGTCATACACAAGTTATTGTGAGATCAATCACCCTCTTAATCGAGCATACAAAGAATGTGCTAGTCTTACCGAAAAATATTGATCCCTAACTCAATATCCCATCGACTAGGAATATTTAAATTAGGATTTTAAGGTTTTAGGTCTCACTGGTATGATCTCATCATAATCCTAAAACCATAGTCCTAATTTATAGGGTTCATCATAATCTTAAATAATAAGACACTGCATATGATGAAATAAATGCCTTTATTTATTTATTTGTTAAAAATGTCATTACATGAGTTTGGAAGATAAAGAATAGCCCAAAAATTGATTGGCTTGAGGTCATATTCTTTTCAATCTCTCACTTGCACTAAAGCCAATTACCCTTATATTTTAATCCCATACAATCAAGGTGGCGATCAAATAGTTGCAGTGGTAAAGCCTTAGTGAATGGGTCTGCTATGTTGTTCTTTGTGTCAACTCATTCTATGACTACATCTTGTCTTTCAATAATTTTATGAATGAGATGAAAGTGTCTCAGAATGTGTTTAGATTTATGATGAGACCTTGGTTCCTTTGCTTGAGCAACAGCTCTAGTATTTTCACAGTAAAATGGTATTGAATTCTTAATTTCAGAAATAACACCCAATTCAGTGTTGAACTTCTTCATCCAGATAGCTTCCTTGGTGGCTTCACTTACAGCTATGTATTCTGCTTCAGTGGTTGAGTCAGCTATAGTTGGCTGCCTAGTACTCTTCCAACTCACTACTCCACCATTTAGAGTAAAGACATACCCTGAAATGGATTTGCTGTCATCTAGGTCTGATTGAAAACTAGAGTCAGAATATGCTTCTAGTTTAAGATCAAAACCACCATATACTAAAAAAATATCTTTAGTCCTTCTCAAGTATTTAAGAATATTTTTCACAACTTTCCAATGATCCTCTCCTAGATCAGCTTAAAATCTACTTGCAATGCCTAAAGCATAAGCAACATCAGGCCTTGTACATAACATGGCATACATTATTGATCCAACAGCCAAAGCATAGGGAATAGAACTCATTCTATTTCTCTCTTCAGGTATCTTTGGAGACATCTTTTTAGAGAGATGTATGTCTTGACTCACGGGTAAGTAACTTCTTTTACTCACATCCAAACTAAATATTTTTAGTATTAAGTCATTGTACCTAGATTGGGACAAGCCTAGCATCATCTTAGATCTATCTCTATAGATCTTTATTCCTAGTATATAGGATGCTTCTCCCAAATCTTTCATGAAAAACTTATTTGATAGCCATAATTTGACTGATTGTAATATTGGAATATCATTCCCAATGAAGAGTATGTCATCTACATACAGAACCAAAAGGACTATGGTTCTCTCCCTAGTTTTCTTGTACATACATGGTTCATCCACATTCTTGATAAAACCAAACTCTTTTACTATTACATCAAAATGGATGTTCCAACTCCTTGATGCTTGCTTTAATCCATAAATGGATCTCTTAAGCTTGCATACCTGATTTGGTCTCTCATTTGACTCAAATCTCTCTGGCTGTGACATATAGACCTCCTCCTCAAGGAAACCATTAAGGAAGGCAGTCTTTACATCCATTTGCCATATTTCATAGTTGTGGTATGCTGCTATGGCAAGCATAATCCGAAATAGATTTGAGCATGGCAATAGGTGAAAATATTTCATCATAATCAATCTCCTATTTTTGCCTAAAACCCTTAGCCACCAATCTGGCCTTATAGGTTTCAATTTGACCATCAGCTCCAATCTTTTTCTTAAAAATCCATTTGCATCCAATAGGGTTTATATCCTCTGGTGCATCCACCAAAGTCCATACTTTGTTGGTGTGCATGGATTCCATTTTGGATTGCATGGCAGCCAGCCATTTGTAAGAGTCCTTACTTTTGACTGCTTTCGTATAGGTCAGAGGTTCGTCATTCTCAATGACTTGGGCTTCATTGTTCTCAATAATGAACCCATACCTCACAGGTGTATTTCGTACTCTTTCAGACCTACGGATAGGAGTTATGTGTTCTGATTCTTTTATGTGATTATTTGGTTGAGAAATTTCTATTTATTTTTCTTGAACTTCACTAAGTTCAATATTTCTGCCACTGCCCTTTTCTAGGATAAATTTCTTTTCCATGAAAATGGCATGCCTACTTACAAATACCTTTTGTTCAGTAGGATGGTAGAATAAATATCCTATACTATTTCTAGGATATCCTATAAATAGACATCTATCTGATCTAGCATCAAGTTTATGTCCAAAATTTCTTTTGACATATGCTGGACAACCCCATATCTTAAGATACTTAAGATTAGGTTTCTTACTTCTCCATATGTCATATGGAGTACTAGATACAGATTTAGAAGGTACTCTATTCAAGATGTAAATTACAGTCTCCAGGACATGACCTCAGAAGAAAATAGATAATTCAGTGAAGCACATCATGGACCATACCATATCTAATAAGGTATGATTTTTTCTTTCGGCTACACCATTTAATTACAGTGTATAAGGAGGTGTCCATTCAAAGAGAATCCCTTTAACTTTAAGATAGTCTAGAAACTCACTAGATAAGTATTCTCCTCCCTGAACAGATCGAAGGATTTTTATACATTGTTCAGTTTGTTTTTCGACCATACTTTGATACTCTTTAAATTTATCAAAGGCTTCTGATTTGTGTTTCATAAGATACACGTATCCAAACCTAGATAAATCATCAGTGAATGTTATAAAATAAGAGTATCCTCCTCTAGGCTTGAGTTGTCATAGGACCACATACATCCATATGTACAAGTTCCTAATAACTCATTTGTCCTTTCTCCATGTCCACTAAATGGAATCTTTGGTCATTTTACCCATGAGGCATGATTCACAAGTTCCCAATGAATTCATAATCAAAAGGATCAAAGAACTTTTCTTTGTATAACTTGTTAATCCTAGCCTCACTAATATGACCTAATCGACAATGCCAGAAGTAAAGTATTATTTATGTCATCTCTCTTACATTTTCTATTTTCATCAATATGAAATATATTGTCATCCAAACATAGAGTCAACAAACCATTGCTAAATATGCCAAAACAAATATTTTCATTAGAATATTTGATCGAGCAACCTTCGCTCGTTACATTAAGACTATAACCTTATTTTAATAACAAGGGTATAGATATAATATTTCTAATGATCTTAGGCATATAATAACAATTTATAAGCTCTAAGATCTTTTCATAAGGTAACTTCAATATATTTGTCCCTACAGCTTCTGCTTGGATATACTCTCCTCCAGCGCCATAGAGCTTGAAGTCATCTTTCTTCAAACTCTTAATTTTCTGCAGCCCCTGCAAAGATTTGTATATATGAAAACCACAGCCGATATCTAATACCCAAGAATTTGAAATGGACAAATTTAATGATAATATAGTATGTATCTCATACATACCTTTTGGCGAATTATTTGCACCAGACTTTACGGCTGCAAGGTAAGCCTTGCAATTTCTCTTCCAATGATCTATTTTACCACAGTGAAAATAGGTCATTTGTCCAGAGACCTTCTTTCCCTTTTTCTTCTTATTTATACCATCTTTAGGGTTCAACATTCTCTTTGAACCCTTTTTGCCTGCCTTCTTCTTGGAGGTCCCATCCACAAGAAGAAGAGGAGCCTTATCCTTCTTGATATGGCTTTCTGCTGTCTTGAGCATATTTAACAGCTCAGGCAAGGAAGAATTTAGTTTATTCATGCGATAGTTCATGACAAACTAAGAAAATAATTTTGGGAGTGATTGCAGGATTAAATCCTGACTTAACTATCCATATATAACTAAACCTAATTGACTTAATCGAGTAATTAGGTCAATTACCATCAAAATATGATTTTGTATGGATGTTCTTTCTATCATTATTGTACGAAATAATTGCTTAGATATCTCATATCTAGCAGTCCTACTATGCTCTCCATAAAGCTCTTTTAGATTGAGCAATATGGATTGAGTGTCCATGCCATCATGCTGCATCTGTAATTCATTATTCATAGAGGCAAGTATGATACATTTGACAGTAAGGAAATCATTTTGCCACATCTTATATGTGGACTTATCTTCATCTGTGGCATTATTTTCTAATGGCTTAAGATCAGGGGCATCAAGAATATAGGAGAGTTTTTCTTGACTGAGTACTATTTTTAGGTTTCTGAACTAGTCAACATAATTTTGATCAGTCAATTTATTTGAATCCAAAATTGAACGCAATGAAAGTGAAGAAGCCATTTAATCTACATAATAAAAAATAATATATAAGCAAACAACTCATGATTGTAAACATAATTAATTTAGGATTTTAATTTAATTATGTCTTCCACTATTTAATCAAAAAATCATAACCCTCTTATTGATTTTCTTAGTGAGAATAAGACCCTAATTCCTTATAAAAGGTCTTGTGGTTGCACAACAAACATGTTATAAGTTCAAAGATAGGAAATTCTTTCCAACTGCATTTTATGCAACTCTCAAAAAAAAACTTTTGCCTCTAAAATATTAATAGCTTTGTGTTAGCACAACAAACTTTAATATTTTAGTTTAAGTAGAACCCTTTATTTTTATACAGTCAAAATAAAATATAACTACTTTTGTGGATACACAACAAAGCAATATATTCAAAATGCTGTAAACATCTCAATGCACTAGATTAATATTACATCATTCTCCATGATAGATCTTGTGGTTACACAATAAAACTAAAATGATTCTGGACATAATAAGAACCTAGTATGAAGGAAGGCCTTAATGTAGTCAATATAATACTAAGCATTTCAATCTAAAATTAAATTAATCGAATCAGCTAGGTAAGTGAAAGAGAAGTGGGAGTCCCTCCGTTGCTTTCCTTAAACACCAATAAATTGGCCAGGTCAGACAATGGAACCAATTAAAAAATGACATTCTCTTTACCAATCGTGAACCATTTTTTCAAGACACCGATTGATCAATTAGACATCCCGACTGATTCAGCTATAGGTTAATTATACTACAACTTAATGTAATTTTTAAAGAGGGATTTAAAAGGTCTCGATGCACATTCTGATTTAAATCAAACTAAATGCCTAATAGCATCAATTATGATAAAATTTATATATATTAATATGTATAATTATTCTAGGACAACCATCATTACATAGTGAATACTTTCCACTATATCAGGGCAACCTTTATAGAATATGTTAGATATATGTGTCCTAGAAGCCAGAATTGGATGACACTTGTAATACACTTCTAGGGGCAAAATTATAATTTTGATTATTATCAATAAAATGGGTTATTTTCTATCACATATGTGTATTTAGTGTCTGTGATACATCCTTTGAGTTAATGGTAATGATAATTCATATTTTCAAGAGTTGAAAATTTAAGACATGAATAATCATTATTAACTCAAAAAATGCTCCCGACCATAGGATCATTATGAGGATGGTGATTGATCCGGAAGGTTGGTGTACAATCGCTTCTCTTTAGTAGATAAGTTTTGAGTCTACGGTGTGGAGACACTAGATCGAGAGTATAGGTACTCGTTAGAGAATGAGGGCACTGAGCATGACCACCTCGAGTAGTCATTAGGAAGTCTACCTTCTCGTTAATGACTGACTCGATGCTGCAATAGTGTGTCTGGTTCTTTGACCTGAGGTTCATCGGTAGTTCACCTTGAGAGTGTTATAGTTTGACTACACCATTACTCGATCTCCTAGCCATTCGAAACCCTGAGGTGTATATTGGCTATAGCATGTTTATTGTAGGAACTGGATTGCATCAAGATGGAATCTATCTACCTTGGTGGTAGAGGAGCAGCCCTATGATGATCATGAGAATCAAGTCCAGAAGCCCATGGCCATGATAGAGTGAAATAATAGAAAGTGTTTCTATTTAGGTTTTCACATCGAACTTGAATCAAATGATTACATCATATGATAGAAACTAGGTTTGACGAGTTCACCTTAACCCTAATCTGATCGGAGCTCAAGATAGAAGAACTTAATCACATGGGTAGCTACACTAAAAGGTTCGCATTCAGCTCTGATGAGTTGCCACAATATACTGCTAGGTGTCACTGATGGATTTTGGGAGCAATTAGAATGATTTAGATGATCGATCATTCTAGCTGTTCGAATCAGAAGAGTTCTGATCCATCGAAAGGAGTTTCAATGATGTCGATGATAGAGATCATGACATATCCCATTATCATACAGAACTGAACCTAACTGGGTCACACAAATAAGAATTTGAATCTAGTGATTATCAATTGAACTAATCTAGTTCAATTGATCTGAATGAAATTCAATTAGGTTCAAGAAAATCTTGCTAGCACTCGATTGAACCTAATGTTCTTCTTTTACTATCATAAATAGTTGTCCTGACTGAGCCAAAGAAGTTTGTGCACAATTAGAGGCCTTCACTTGGTCTGACTGGAGCCTATCCAGGTTAGAAAAGGGTTGTCTTATTTTTAAGACAATACCTACCTTTTTTGGTCACCTGCCATTTCTCATCCTTTGACTTTGGTCAAAAGTTGATCTTTGACTGGTCAAATGTTGACTATTGACACTTTAACTTCTATCCACGTATCACGCACCTATTGGAGAGCTGGTGGGGGCTTGTCCCCCTACTAAAACTTGGCAAGGAGGAGGGCGCACGCCATCCTTAGCATGTGCTCAAGCAGGAGGTGCCCAGGAGTCCCTATTGGACAGGGACTCTATCTCCTTTTTGGATTTCGATTAGACTTCTCCTAAGAACCAAGTCTGACTGGTCTTAGGTGCCATCTAAAGATGAATCCAGGGGACTCTATTTCCACCAATCAGATTTAGATCTGATTTCATAAAGGGTTGTGATTGGTTGGGAAGAGAAGTAGTTGGATCACGCATAGTCTATAAATAAGATCCTGTGCCCAACTCAAGAGCATCTGAAAATTGAAAATTTCCATGCCCCAAGGCTACCTCTCCTCTCCTCCTCCACACCAAGTCTATCTTCTCCCTCTCCTCTCCATGCCCAAAGGAGTTTGGGATCTTAGTTGGTGCAATCCAGACGAGAGGAAGGCAATAAAAAGCTAGAATGTTGCGCTGCTACAAAGGACAACTGCTGATCTTTGAAAGGTGTTTTGAAGATCCTCCAAATCAGATTCAGATCTGGTTTTTGGAGACATGATAGAGAAGAAGAGGATCTCTAGATCTAGCTTGAGTGGATACCGATAGAGGCCAGGCACTTGCGTGGCTAGATCCAGAACCTTCCACTGCTTACAGGATCATCAACGGGTAATAGGATTACCCTACATCAAGATAAATTAAATTTGATTTAATTTATTTAGATTTTATTTTTATTATTATAATAATAAGAATCAGATTTGAAACATCCTAGATCTAATTTAGATCAAAGAAAAAAATTTTTAAAATATACCTTTTGATCCGATTAGATCTGAACGAACCTGGTTCAAAAAATCAGGATTTTTCCTTCAACTGGTATCAAAGCAAAGGTTCTAAAGTATTTAGATCTGATTTTAAATTTATTCTAATCAGAAAATATGTGATTTTAGATTTTACATGAGATGTGATCAGATTTGAAATTATAAAAAATTAAAATTAAATAATTTAGATCTAAGATTAAAAAATATGCATGACTAGTTCTAAAATAGAATAGTTCTATAGAATAGTCTTGCATGTTTATAATTTAATTTGATTAAATCATATTTTAAATATATTTATTTATTAATTTTTGATATTATAATTATTATAATAATATCTAAAAAATAGTAAATAAAAATTATTTAATTTTAAATATCATATGAGATATGATTGATGCATGTCTAGACTAGTTGTAGAATAGTTCTACATAGTTGTCTAGATTAGAGTTTATTTTGATGAGATCAATTTAAATCTAATTTTTTAGATTTTTATGAGATAATTTAGATCTAAAAATATGCATGATTTGATACATGAGATGTATGCAAAATATGCCATGATTAGATCTAATTAATATATGAGATATATGATATAGATCTAAAACTGTTTTGTAGTATTACATGTTCCTGATTAAGACGTTCCTCTTGGCTGTCCGATCATAAGAACGAAGAAAAATTTAAAGACCCTCTCCTCCCATCTGATGGGGTGTTCTTATGATGTGTAGGGGTGCTGCGCATTCATCCTTAATCAGAAATCCAAAACTTACTTTCTGCGAAACCCTAGATCCTGAAACTCTAGGATTTATTATGCATATTTTGTTTATGAACCCTACTTAATTAAGAATTAAGATTATAAAATATTAATTAGATCTAAAATTAAGAATTTTTGATCTAAGATATATTCATAATACTGGGTTCGGGCTTGGGTAGCTCAATTAGGTCTAAGCGGTTGATCAAACCGAATCAAGAGTTGGTTAGATGAGATCAACAATGCTTAAATTGACCAGCCTAATAGGATTAGATTTGGGTCAAGATCAAGTCATGATCAAGCAAGACCTAATTAGGCTCAGAGGTTAGAGTCTGGATTGTAGGCTAACCCAATTGGTTCTGGCTCAACAATTTGGTGTCTAAGGTAAGTTTGGCACATACGACTGACTAGTTTTTAATTGGGAGCTACTCGATCTGAATGCACTCTTGTATAAGTTAATGGCATATCCCTTCCATCGGTCTCACTTACCTGGCCATATCTATTAACCCAGTTCTGATTTGAGGTGGTCAATAATCGAAGCTAACCCATGCCACTAGGTTAGTCATAATTGTTATGACTATGCCAAGTCTAGTTTAATGAGACTTGAATCAATTCTCCCTAAGAAAAGGTTAAGTCTGAGGTCTTCCACCATTGTAGATGTGCGGGCCCTTCCCAGGGTTGATTCTTCTCGGCTGGATACGGTGGCTCAGTTGCACTGGGAAGATGCAACCATGTCTATTAGGCATCGGATGATATGGGCTGGAGGATGAGTTGGACTCAATATTCTGGATACGATGAGAGACTCAATTAGGAATCCAGTCTGTGTAAATGGTGGGTCTGAGTTAACTAAGGAGTGGATCAATATTCTAGATATGGTGAGATTCATGATTTAGAGATCAAGTTTGGGTGCACCATGATTAGAGAATCATTGAACAAGAGTTGTTCACTCATTGGCTAACCCATCACCAATAATTGTTAGGTGAGGTGATGAGTCAGTTGGTGAGATCGCACCACCCACTAAAAATCATTAATCATGGAGATTTTCACATCTCTACAGAGGGAGTGTAGGGATCCGAGAAAATAGTGGGAGCTAATTTGTTTAAAAATAAAATTTCTAAACAAATTGGTCAAATCATAATTACAGTTTCTAACTAGAATCTTTGACTCTCTGTAGGAAAATGTCTGCGTCCAACCCATTAGCACATATCCTGGACACACATAAACTGACTAGACCCAATTATAAGATTGGCTCAAGAACTACAAAATCATTTTGGGTTCTAAGAAGTTAACCCATGTACTGGACCAGGACCCTCCCACCTTACCAGCCCGTCCATCCACTGAACAAAGAGCATCTCTAAAAAAATGGATAGACGAAGATAATAAGGCTAGATATTACATGTTGGGCTCAATGTCTGATGAGCTCCAGCACCAACATGAAGATATCGGGACTGCTCGCCAAATGTTGGCTCACCTGCAAGAGATGTTTGGTGAACAGAGTCGTGCAGCCAAGTATCAAGTCACAAAATGACTTTTTAAGGCTAAGATGCGTGATGGGTAGTCGGTCCAAGATCACTGTCTGATGATGATCAAGGACTTGGAAAAGCTTAAGAAACTCGGTGTGAAGTTAGACTTGGATCTGCAAAATGATGTTATTCTGCAATCCTTGACTAATGCATATGGGCAATTCATCATAAATTACCACATGCATAAACTTCAAAATTTCTTGGCCGAATTATTGAACATGCTGGTCATGGCTAAGCTTTCCATGAAAGGTTCTAAAGGCTTAGTTCTTGCTATGGAATGGACTTCTTCCAAAAGAAAGTCTTCTCAAAGATTGGGTAATCGAAGAGGGTATGTTCCCACCGCCACTCGCAGGCAACTCCTTGCTCCATTACCGATGCGTAGGATCATGTCTCCATCTCTCAGCCTCCTACTATCCTTAAGACCCTACATGGAAGTGCACAGATGAGCACTAGAACCAGAGTCAAGCATCCAACTGGATGAAGAAGAAACCGTAAGGTTGACTCAATAATGAGCATACCTCTAGAAGGACCTTCCTTCTTGTTCTTCAGGTGGCCAAGTAAGTAGTGCAGTTCTGCTTCCAGTGGTCATCACTGTTGCAATGGAAATACTTTTCTTTGACATCGGCCTTCTTCTTCAGCTCTGCCTTCTTCTTCTTTGCTCCTTCCACCTTCTGCTTTCCATAGATTTCTTTTTTTCT
>QRFJ01005858.1:0-17878 GCA_006176705.1 Cocos nucifera
TTATGCCATGTAGGGATGTGCCATTTTCTTAGATACTGCTGTCGCTATTTATTACTTTTCATATGCTGCTCTATTAAATGAAATATGTAGATTCAAAAATTTAGTTGCTGTTGTCCATCATCTAGTCTTACTATATGCAATTGCATGTAGCTCTTCTCATTCCAAAGCTATTAGTAGATCTACTCAAACTTTGACTTTCAAAGGCCAAGGACACTCAACATTTGTAGTGGATGTCTATTAGATTACAAAATCATACTCTTCCCTATGATTCCATGCTATCCTTGGATTTCTCTATTTCAAAAAATAGAGAAGAAAGGGGGAGGGGAGGGGTCAGCATCCACAGGCATCTCCCCAGTCCATGTGCACCTAGCCGGCCAATGTCCTCCCCATGCATGTGTTCCACCGACCTCCCTTGCAATCCGAGGTGGTGCTGACCTCCTCCTCCAAAAGAAAAAACAAACCAAAAAGCAAAAAATAGAGAACCTCTAGCGCCAGAGGTTGTCCAGTTCCCCAACTCCAAAAATAAAAGAAAAGAAAGAAGAAGAGAAAGAAAGAAGAAGAGGTTCTCTATTTCTTTCTTTTAGAGGAGGATAAGGATGGGGAGGGGTCGGTGTCTGTAGGCCTCCTCCTAGCCCTGGTGCGTCTGACACTCCCCCTCAAAACATTGCAGCCATCTGGTTGGCCTCTCCCCATTCCTATCGATTAGCCATTTAGCCACATCCTCCCCCGTGCCTATCGTACTTCCAGTGATCTACTCCATCCGTGTGTCAGGGTACTGCTTGGCCGACCTCTCCCCGTGCCCTTGAGCCCTCTGATAGATCTCCTCCATCCTACACATTAGGCATAACCACCCAATTGATCTTTTCTCTCTCACAACCACTCCAAGCTTCTCTCTCCCTTGCATGATGACTTAGGTCGATCCCCTCCTTGTGGGACCCCTCCAATCTCCTCCAAACTCATGGTGCCCCTCTAGCCTCCTCCAAACCCACGAGATCCCTCCGATCTCCAAACTCATGATGCCTCTCTAGCCTTCTCTGAACCCATGAGACCCCTCTGATCTCCTCCAAACTTGTGGTGCCCCTCTGGCCACCTCCAAACCCACGAGATGTTAGATTTGTGTGTCCTAGAAATCAGATTGACTGACACTTGTAGTACACTTCTAAGGGCAAAATTAAAATTTTGACTATAAATAATAAAATAGATTATTTTCTATCATAGCATGTATTTGAAAGTGTCTGTGATATATCCCTTGAGTTAATGATAATGATAGTTCATATTTTCAAGAGTCAAAAATTTAAGACATGAATTTTCATTATTAACTCATAAAATGCTTCCGACCATAAGATCATCATGAGGATGGTGATTGATTCGAAAGGTTGATGTACGATCCCTTCTTTAGGATAGATGAGTCTTGAGTCTATGGTCTAGAGATACCGAAGCAAGAGTATAGGTACTTGTTAGAGAATGAGGGCACTGAGCATGACCACCTCAAGCAATCATGAGGAAGTCTACTTTCTCGTCGATGACTGGCTTGAAGCTGCAGTAGTGTATCTGGTTCTTTGACCTGAGATGCATCGATAGTTCACCTTGAGGGTGTTATAATTTGACTACACCATAACTCGATCTCCTAGCCATTCAGAATCCTGAGATATATATTAGCTATAGCATGTTCATTGTAGGAATTGGATTGCACCAATAAGGGATCTATCTACCTCGGTAGATGAGGAGCAGCCCTATAATGATAATGAGAATCAAGTTCATAAGCCCAAGGCCATGGTAGAGTGAAATAATAGAAAGAGTTTCTATTAGGATTTTCACATTGGACTTGAATCGAATGATTAATTCGTATGACGGATATTAGGATTTGACGAGATCACCTTAACCCTATTCTAGTCGAGTTATAAGATAGAGGAACCTAATCACACAGATAACTGTACAGAGAGGTTCACTTTTAGTTCTAATGAGTTGCCACCATATGCTGCTAGGTGTCACTGGTGGATTTTAGGAGTAATTAGAATGATTTAGATGATCGATCATACTAGTTGTCTGAATCAGAAAAGTTCTGATCCATCGAAAGTTGTTTCGATGATATCGATGATAGAGATCGTGACATATCCCATTACCATATGGAATTGAACCTAACTAGATCACACAAACAAGGGTTTGGATTTGAAAGTCATCAATTGGACTAATCCAGTTCAATTGATTTGAATAAGATTCAATTAGGTTCAAGAAAATCATGCTAGCACACGATTGTGCCTAATGTTATCCTTTAATAATCATTATAGCTTGTCTCGACTGAGCCAAATATATTTAGGCTCACTCAAGAACCTTTACGTGGTATGACTGAAGCTTGTCTAGATCAAAAAAGAATTTTCTTAATTTATGAGATAAATTTAAGACAACATTTACCATTTTCGGTCATCTACTAATTCCTATTTTTAGACATTGGTCAAATGTTTACCCTGGACATTTGAACATCTGCCCATGTGTCATGCACCTATAGGAGAGTACCTGGGGCCTTGTCGCCCAACTAAAATACAGACAGGAAGAGAATGCATGCCTAGTGAGGTGTGCACCCCATCAGGATAAAGGAGTCCCATACAGATGAGACTCCAAGCTTGCTTTAGTGGATCAAACTCTATGGCATCAAGAACTCTTGTTTGACCCAATGGTGCCACCTTAGGAGGGTTTTGAGGGTCTCTTATTTGATTGAATCAGATGATATCATCCCACTAATCAGATTTAGATCTGATTGCACAAAGGACCGTGATTGGCCGGGATGATGTGGCACTGCATGACACAGCAGGGTTTATATAAACCCTATCTACACCTAGTTTTTTATGCTTCTACCTTTAGCCCATGCCACAAAGCCTCTCTCCCTCCTACTCCATGCCACCCTCTGGTCCCCTCTCTCCTCTCCACACTGAAGGGGTTTTGGGCATGAATAAGATGCGATCCAAGCAAGTGAAAGGTGTCAGGAAAGGAAGAAAGTAGCACTGCTGTAAGAGACAACGACGGTTCTTCAAAAGAAGTTTTGAAGATCTTCAAGATCAGATCTAGATCTAATTCTTAGAGAATTGATTAATAAGAAAAAGATCTTCAGATCCTACTTGAGTGGATACTGGTAGAGTTCAGGCGCTTGCATGGCTACAACCAGAACCTCAGGCACACATTTGGATCATCACTGGATAATTGGATTATCCAAAATAAAAGTTTAATTAAATTTAATTTAATTTTTATTTTATTTTTATTGTCAAATCAATAAGATCAGATCTAATAAATCTTAGATCTAATTAGAATCTTAGAGAAATTTTTTTTTAAATATCCCTTCTGATTCAATCAGATCTGAACGAACCTGACCCAAAAAATAGATTTTTTCCTTCAACTGGTATTAGAGCCAGGTTTTGATAATTTATTAGATCTAATTTTAATTTATTTTTAATCTAATAATTATATAATTTTAGATGTCACATTAGATGTGATTAGATCTGAAATCAAAAAATTAAAAATTATGTAATCTAGATCTAAGATGTATGAGATGCATGACTAGACTAGGAATAGAATTATTCTATGTGTAGTCTAGTATAATCATAATTTTAATTTGATTATTTATAATTTTTTAAATCTATTTATTTAAAATAAAAAATAAATTTATTTAATTTGTTCATGTGCGACATGATAGATGCATGTTTAGATTAGTTATACAATAGTTCTACAAAATTGTAAAGAATAAATTTTAATTTGATATGATCAAATTTAAATCTTATCTTTTAGATATTTATGAGATAATTTAGATCTAAAAACATGCATGATATAAAACATGAGATGTGTGCAAAACATGTTTTTAGTTAGATCAATTTTTATATATATGATATATGATGTAGATCTATCTAGTTTTTTAGATTTATCATGTTTCTAATTAAGATGTTCTCCTTGGCCGTCCAGTCATAAGAACGAAGTAGAGTTTAAAGACTCTCTCCTCCCATTTGATGGGATGTTCTTATGGTGCGTAGGGGTACTACGCGTGTGACCTTAATCAGAAATCAAAAAATTATTTTCTGCAAAACTCTAGTGAAAGAAAAAATTTATTTTCTATGTGAGGTTTGTATAGATCTGGTTGGATCAGGAGGGATATTTCAAAAAAAATTTTCTATAAGATCCTAATCAGATCTGAGATTTCTCAGATCTAATCTTATTAATCTAATAATAAAAATAAAATAAAGATAAAAATTAAATCTAATTTAATTATACTTTTGTTTTAGGTAATCCAATTATCCTGTGATGATTTGATGTTTGCCTGAGATTCTGGATGTAGCCATGCAAGTGCTTGGCCTCTACTGGTATCAACTCAGGCAGAATCTAAAGATCTTCTCCTTCTTAATCAATCCTCCAAATATCAGATCTGGATCTGATCTTGAAGGTCTTCAAAATGGCTTTTGAAGAATAGCCATTGTCTCTTGCAGCAGTGCTGCCTTTTTTCTTTCTTGGCGCTTTTCACTTGCTTGGATCGCACCTTCTTCATGCTCAAAGTCCCTTGGGCATGGAGAGGAGAGAAAGAATCAAAGGGAGGCATAGAGAAGGAGAGAGAGGGGCTATGTGGCATGAGCTAAAGGTAGAATCCTTGAATTCTAGGCGTAGACAAGATTTTTATAGACCCTGTTGCACCATGCAGCACCACATCATCCTGGCCAATCATGACCCTTTATGCAATCAGATCTAAATTTGATTGGTGGGATGACATCATCTGATTTAATTAGATTAGAGTCCCTTAAAATGCTCCTTAGGTGGTGCCAAGATTGGGTCAAACAAGTCTTCTTGGCGCCTCCTAATTTAATTCCCTTAAGCAACCGGAGTCCCGTCTGTATGGGACTCCATCTTCTATCCTCATGGGAGGCGTGCACCCCTTTCCTGTCTACTTTTTAGTAGGGGGATAAGTTCCTAGGTTCTTTCCTATGGGTGCATGACACATGGGCAGATGTCTAAGTATCCAGGGTTAACATTTGACCAATGTTCGAAGATAAGATTTAGCAGGTGATGGAAAATAGTAGGTGTTGTCTCAAATTTAACTCATAAATTAAGACAATCCTTTTCTGACCTGGACAAGCTCTAGTTAGAGCAAGTAAAGATTCTTGAGTGAGCCCAAATACATTTGGCTCAGTCGAGACAAGCTTTAATAATTGTTAAAGGAGAACATTAGGCTCAATCATGTGCTAGCACGATTTTCTTTAACCTAATTGAATCTTATTCAAATCAATTGAACTGGGTTAATCCAATTGATGATATTTAGATCCAAAATCTTATTTGTGTGATCTAGTTACGTTCAGTTTCATATGGTAATGGGATATGTCATGATCTCTATCATTAACATCATCGAAATACCTTTCGATGGATTAGAACTTTTCTGATTCAGACAACTAGTATGATCGATCATCCAAATCATTCTAATTGCTCCAAAAATCAACTAGTGACACCTAGCAGCATATGGTGGCAACCTAATAGAACTGAAAATGAACCTCTCGGTGTAGTTACCTATGTGATTTAGTTCCTCTATCTTGAGCTTCGACTGGATTAGGGTTAAGATGATCTCGTTAAACCCTAATATCCATTATATGAATTAATCATTCGATTTAAGTCTAATGTGAAAATCCTAATAGAAACTCTTTCTATTATTTCACTCTGCCATGGCCATGGGCTTATAGACTTGATTCTCATGATCATCATAGGGCTACTCCTCATCTACCGAGGTAGATAGATCTCCTATTGGTTTAATCCAATTTCTATAATGAACATGCTATAGCCAACATACATCTTAGGATTTTGAATGGCTAGGAGATCGAGTTATAGTACTCAAGGTGAACTACCAAAGCACCTCAAGTCAAAGAACCAGATACACCACTGCAGTTTTGAGCAAGTCATCGATGAGAAGGTAGACTTCCTCATGACTGCTCAAGGTGGTCATGTTCAGTGCCCTCATTCTCTAACGAGTACCTATACTCTCACTTCGGTATCTCTATAAATAGACTCAAGACTCATTTATCCTAAAAAAGTGATCGTACACCAACCTTCCGGATCAATCACCATCCTCATGATGATCCTACAATCGGAAGCATTTTTTGAGTTAATAATGAAAATTCATATCATAAATTTTTAACTCTTGAAAATATGAACTATCATTACCTATTAACTCAAGGGATGTATCATAGACACTTTCAAATACATACTATAATAAAAAATAATCTATTTATTATTTATAGTTAAAATTATACTTTTATCGTTAGAAGTGTATTACAAGTGTCAACCAATCTAGCTTCTAGGACACACATATCTAACAAACTCCTACTTGACCTAAAGCCAATTGGCTACAAATCTAAGTCCTATCTTCTCAAGGTGGGCTTAGATCTTCTGCTGGCCCAACAACTTTGTAAGTGGGTCTGCCATATTACCTACGGTGTCGACTCTCTTGACCTTAACGTAACA
Organism: Cocos nucifera; assembly: GCA_006176705.1. Lineage (NCBI taxonomy): Eukaryota > Viridiplantae > Streptophyta > Magnoliopsida > Arecales > Arecaceae > Cocos > Cocos nucifera. The sequence continues at coordinate 6,481 of QRFJ01005858.1, forward strand.
TTTCCAAAGATAATCATGGATGAGGTGGTATCGTCGCTCGATGTGCTTGGATTTTTGGTGAGACCTCGGCTTATGGCACCATTATTATTGTAGTATAGAGGAATGGAATCCGATTGCATCACTCCGATCTCTACGGCAAACTTCTTATATTAGAATGCCTCCTTCGCAACTTCTGACGCAGCGATTTATTCTGCTTCTATGATGGAATCTACTATCACTTTCTGCTTGGTACTCTTTCAACTGATAGTACCACCATTACACACAAACCTTCTCCCAGATGTCGACTTTCGATTATCTATTTCAGACATAAAATCTGAGTATGTATATCCCTGGACTTGGAGTTCTCCATTACTAAAGACCAACATCATATTCTTAGTTCATCTTAAGTGCTTAAGGATACATTTCATAGAAGTCCAGTGTTCTTCATCTAGATTTGATAGATATCTTCTCGTAACACTCACAGCATGGGTTATTATCAGGTCGTGTACATAACATGGCATACATGAGGCTCCGAATTGATGAAGCATAAGGAATTTTGTTCATGTGTTCAATCTCTTCAGGTGTGTTGGGACACATTTTCTTGGAGAGAAGAATGCCATGTTTGAAGGATACCAATCCCCTCTTGGAGTTTTCCATGCTAAACTTTTTTTGCACTTTCCCTATGTACATCTTCTATGAAAGACCTAGCATCCTATTAGGTCTATCTCTATAGACCTTAATTCCTAGAATAAAGGATGCTTCTCGTAGGTCTTTCATGGAGAATTCTTTGGATAACCATATTTTAACTGTGGTCAATATGGAAATATCATTTTCAATAAGGAGGATATCATCTACGTACAGTACGAGAAAGATAATAGCGCTCCCACTGACCTTTTCGAAAACACATGGTTCCTCCTCATTCTTGATGAAACCAAACAATTTGATCATATCATTAAAATGAGTATTCCAGCTCCGAGATGCTTGCTTAAGTTCATATATGGACCATTGTAGCTTGCATACTTTGTGATCAACATCACAGGATGTGAAACCTAGTGGCTGTTCCACATAGATATCTTTCTCAAGGTATCCATTTAGGAATGTTATTTTCACATCCATTTTACCATATTTCATAATCAAAATAGGCTGCAATAGCAAGCAATATGCAGATTGATTTTAGCATGGCTACTGACAAAAAGGTATCCAAGATAGTTAATTCCTTCACACTGACTATACCCTTTTATCCTTAATCTAGCTTTGAATGTCTCCACATTCCCATCTGCACCAAGCTTTCTCTTGTAGATCTATTTACACTCAATAGGTATTACTCTTTTTGGTGGATCTACCAAGGTCCAGACTTGGTTTGAGTGCATCGAGTCAATTTCTGACTTCATTGCCTCTAACCATTTCTCAGAGTCGATATCTGATATCGCCTTGTCATAGATTTTAGGATCACCCCCATGAACCCCATTACCTACGAGGAACATTTCCTCTACTTCTTCTGAAATAGTACCTAAGTACCTCTCAGGGGGATGAGAAATTCTTTCGATCTATGAGGTGGAGGAGGTAGTGATTGTATTGGCTCAACCTGATTTGGTTCCATAGGGTCCTTAGCTCATTGCTCTTGTGAGATTTTCTTTCCAAGCTTGATTTGCTTTCCAATGCCACCATCTTGAATAAATTATTTTTCAAGAAAGATGGCATGCCGACTGACAATCATATTATGGTCTTCTAAAATGTAGAAATAATATCCCAATGACTCTTTAGGATATCCTACGAATTGAGCTCTAAAGGACCTATAGTCTAACTTGTCCGCTTGTTATCTTTTAACATGAGCTGGACAACCCTAAATTTTGAGATGACTCAGACTTGGTTTCTTACCATGCCATATCTCATACAGCATGGTAGGAACGGTTTTAGAGAGAACCATATTCAGTAAATATATAGCAGTTAACAGACTACGTTCCCAAAAGAAATTAGAAAGGTCTATGAATCTCATCATGAATTAGACCATATCTAAGAGGGTTTGGTTCCTCCGTTCTGAAACTCTGTTGAGTTGTGGTGTTCCAAGTGGAGTCCATTGAGAGACTATGCCATTTTGCTTGAGATAGTCCAGGAATTTTCGACTAAGGTATTCACCTCCTTGATCTGATCGAAGAATCCTAATGGATTTTCTAGTTTGCTTTTCAACTTAATGTCTGAATTTCTTAAACTTTTCAAAGGCTTTAGACTTGTGTCTCATAAGATACACGTACCCATACCAAGATAAATCATTGGTAAAGATTTTAAAGTAGTCAAAGTTGCCTCTAGCCAGCACATCAAATGGGCCGCACATACTAGTATGTACTAGGGCAAGTAGTTCCGTGGACTTTTCCCCATGTCCTACAAAAGAAAGCTTAGTCATTTTGCCATGAAGACATGATTCACAAATTGGATATGACTCAGAAGTTAAAGGACTCAATAGCTTGATTTTCTTTAATTTGTTAATCCTATCTTCTACTATATGACCTAGCCTTCATAGATACCTATCATTTGGACTATCCCTGGGTCATTTTGATCTTACGATACATATTTTGCTCGATATTAAAGATAGATACATCAATATGTAACTGGTAGAGACTGTTAATAAGAAAACCTCTTGTAATTTTATTTTTTTCATAAAGAATATTATAATTGTCCTTAAGAAAACTAATTACATAGCCTTCTTGTGCTAAACATGAAATAGAAATCAAATTCTTGCTTGCAGTAGGTACATAATAACAATCCCTAAGTACTAAATCTAAGTCAGATGGTAGTCGAAGAGGGTAGGTTCCCACGACTACAGCAACAACCCTTGCTCCATTTTCAATGCATATGATCTTCTCACCATCCCTCAGTCTCCTGCTATCCTTAAGACACTGCATGGAAGTGCACAAATGAGCACTAGAACTAGAGTCAAGCACTCAACTGGACACAGAAGAAATCGTAAGGCTAGATTCAATAATGAGCATACCTCCAGAAGGACCTATCTCCTTCTTATTCTTCATGGTGGCTAGGTATGTAGGGCAGTTCCGCTTCCAATGGCCATTAGTATTACAATGGAAACACTTTCCTTTGTCAGCGGCCTTCTTCTTTAGCTCCTCCATTTTCTTTCCACCTTCCATTTTCTGCTTTTTCATAGACTTCTTCTTTCCAAAAAACTTTCTCTTGGAAGAAGTCCATTCCATAACAAGTACTGAGCCTTTAGAACCTTTCATAGAAAACTCAGCAGTAACCAGTATATTCATAAGCTTAGCTAGAGTATTCTGAAGTTTATGCATATGGTAGATCATGATGAACTGCCCATACGCATCAGTTAAGGATTGTATAATTATATCATTCTGCAGATCCTGATCTAACTTCACTCTGAGCTTCTCAAGCTCTTTCAAGTCCTTGATCATCATCAGATAATGATCTTGGACTGACTGTCCATCATATATTTTAGCCTTAAATAGTTGTTTAGTGATCTAATATTTGGCTGCGTGACTCTATTCACCAAATAACTCTTGCAGGTGAGCCAACATTTTGCTGGCAGTATTGATATCTTCATATTAGCACTGAAGCTCATCAGATATCGAGCCCAACATGTAGTATCTGGCATTATTATCTTCATCCATCCATTTATCAAGAGATACTCTCTATCCAGTGGATGGACGAGCTGGTAAGGTGGGGGGATCCTGATCCAATACATGAGTCAACTTCTCAGAATCCAAAATAACTTTAATGTTCTGGAGCCAATCCTTGTAATTAGATCCGGTCAGTCATGGGTGTCCAAGATACGGGCTAGTGGGTTGGACGCAGATATTTTTCTTTTTTCTATAGAGAGTCAAAGTTTCTAGTTAGATTTTGTAGTTAAGACTTGATCAATTTATTTAAAAATTTGATTTTTAAATAAATTAGCTTTCACTATTTTTTTAGATCCCTACACTTCCTCTGTAGAGATGCAAAAATCTCCATGATTATTGATTTTTAGTGGGTGGAGCAGTCCCACCAACTGACTCATCACCTCACCTAACAGTTATTGATGATGGATTAGCCAATGAGTGAACAACTTTTATCCAATGATTCTCTAATCATGGTACACCCAGACTTGGTCTCTAATTCATGAATCTCACCATGCCCAAAATATTGATCTACTCCTTAGTTAAGTTAGATCCACCATTTGCATAGATTAGATTTCTAATTAGGTCTCTCACCATATTCAAAATATTGAGCCCAATCCATCCTCCAGCCCGTAGCATCCAATGCCTAATAGACATGGTTGCGTCTTTCAGGTGCAACTGAACCACCATGCCCAATCGAGAATAATCAACCCCGAAATGGGCTGGCACATCAACAATGGTGGAAGATCTTAGACTTAATCTTTTCTTAGGAATATTTGGTTTAGGTCTCTTTAAACTTGACTTGACATAGCCATAACCATTATGACTAACCTAGCGGCATTGGTTAGCTCGAATTGTTAGTCACCTTAGATCTGGACTGGATCGACAAATAGAGCTAGGTAAGTGAGATCGGTGGAAGGGATATGCCATTAACTCGACAAAAATGCATTTGAGTTAAGTAGCTTTTAATCAAAAATCAGTCGATCGTTTCTGCCAAACTTACCTTAGACACCAAATTGTTGAGCCAGAACCAATCAGATTAGCCTACAATCCAAACTCTAACTGCTGAGCCTAATTAGGTCTTAACTTGATCGATCACTCATATGACTTGACCTTGATCCAGACTTAATCCTATCAGGCTGGTCAATTTAAGTACTCTTGATCCCACCTAACTAACTCTTGATTTAGTTTGATCAACCGCTAGATCTAATTGAGCTATCCAAGCTCAAACCCAATTTTATAAATATATCATAGATCTAAAAATTCTCAATTTTAGATCTAATATATTTCATAATCTTAATTCTCAATTAAGTTTAGGATTCATAAATAAAATATGTATATAAAATCTTAGGATTTCAGGATCTAGAGTTTTGCAGAAAATAAGTTTTGATTTTTGATTAAGGTCGAACATGTAGCACCCCTACATACCATAAGAACATTCCATCGAATGAAAGAAGAGGATCTTTAAACCCTACTTCATTCTTATGACGGACGGCCAAGGAGAATGTCTTAATCAGAAATATGATAAATCTATGAAATTAGTTAGATCTACTTCATATATCACATATATAAAAAATTAATCTAACTAAAAATATATTTTGCATACATCTCATGTATCATATCATGCATGTTTTAAGATCTAAATTATCTCATAAACATCAAAAAAATAAGATTTAAATTTGATCATATTAAATTAAAATTTATTCTAGATAATTTTGTAGAACTATTCTACAACTAGTCTAAACATGCGCATCTATCATATCTCATAAAAATAAATTAAATAAATTTATTTTTTATTTTTTAGATCTAATTATAATATTTATAATTTTAAAAAATTATAAATAAATAGATGTAAAAATTATAATCAATTAAATTAAAATTATGATCATGCTAAACTACACAAAGAACAATTCTATTCCTAGTCTAGTCATGCATCTCAGACATCTTAGATCTAGATTTTTTTTTAATTTTTAATTTTTTAATTTTAGATCTAATCATATCTTATGTGATATATAAAATCATCTAATTATTAAATCAAAAATAAATTAAAATTAGATCTAATGAATTATGGAACCTAGCTTTGATACCAGTTGAAGGAAAAAACCTATTTTTTATGTTAGAATCATACAGATCTGATTGGATCAGGAGGGATATTTCAAAAATTTTTTCTGCTAAGATCCCAATTAGATCTGAGATTTCTCAGATCTAATCTTATTAATTTAATTATAGAAATAAAATAAAGATAAAAATTAAATCTAATTTAATTATTCCTTTGTTTTGGATAATCTAATTATCCTATGATGATTCTGATATTTACCTAAGATTCTAGATGTAGCCACGTAAGTGCCTTGCCTCCACCGATATCTATTCATGCAGGATCTGAAGATCTTCTTCTTCTCAATCAATCCTCCAATTATTAGATCTAGATCTAATCTTGAAGGTCTTCAAAATGGCTTTTGAAAAACAGCCATTGTCTCTTGCAGCAGTACTGCCTTCTTTCTTTCCTAGCACTTTTCACTTGCTTGGATCGCACCTTCTTCATGCCCAAAGTTTTTTGGGCATGGAGAGGAGAGAGAGGATCATAGGGTGGCTTGGAGAAAGAGAGGGAGGGGCTATGTGGCATGGGCTAAAGGCAGAATCCTTGAATTCTTGGTGTAGATAGGATTTATATAGACCCTATTGCGCCATGCAGTGCCACATCATCCTAGCCAATCATGGCCCTTTATGTAATCAGATTTAAATCTGATTGGTGGGATGACATCATCTGATCTAATCAGATTAGAGTCCCTCAAAACTCTCTTTAGGTGGCGCCAAGACTACATCAAACAAGACTTCTTGGCGCCAACTAATTTAATTCCTTGAAGCAACTGGAGTCCCATCTGCATGGGACTCCATCCTGTATCCTTATGGGGTGCATGCCTCCCTAGGTGTGCACCCCTTTCCTATCTGCTTTTTAGCAGGGGGACAAGTCCTCAGGTTCTTTCCTATAGGTGCATGACACATGGGCAGATGTCTGAGTATCCAGGGTCAACATTTGACCAATGTCCTAAGATAAGATTTAGCAGGTGACAAAAAATGATAGGTATTGCCTGAAATTTATCTCATAAATTAAGACAATCCTTTTCCAACCTGGACAAGCTTCAGTCAGACCAAGTAAAGGTTCCTGAGTGAGCCCAAATACGTTTGGCTCAATTGAGAAAAGCTTTAATGATTATTAAAGGAGAACATTAGGCTCAATTGTGTGCTAGCACGATTTTGTTAAATCTAATTGAATCTTATTCAAATTAATTAAACTAGGTTAATCCAATTGATGATATCTAGATTAAAATCCTTATTTATGTGACCTAGTTAGGTTCAGTTCCATATGATAATAGGATATGTCGTGATCTCTGTCATTGATATCTTTGAAACACCTTTCAATGGATCAGAACTTTTCTAATTCAGATAATTAGTATGATCGATCATCCAAATCATTCTAATTGCACCCAAAATCCATCAGTGACACCTAGCAGCATATGGTGGCAACACATCAGAACTAAAAATAAATCTCTCAGTGCAGTTATCTGTGTGATTTAGTTCCTCTATCTTGAGCCCTGATCGGATGAGGGTTAAGATGATCTCGTCAAATCCTAATATCTGTCATATAAATTAATCATTCAATTTGAGTCCAATGTAAAAACTCTAATAGAAACTCTTTCTATTATTTTACTCTGTCATGGCCATTGGCTTATAGACTTGATTCTCATGATCATCATAGGGCTACTCCTTATCTACCGAGGTAGATAGATCCCCTATTGATGCAATCCAATTTCTACAATGAACATGTTATAGCCAACATACACCTCAGGGTTTTGAATGGCTAGGAGATTGAGTTATGGTATAGTCTAACTATAACATCCTTAAGGTGAACTATCGATGTACCTCAGGTCAAAGAACCAGACATACTACTGCAACTTCAAGCTAATCATCAATGAGAAGATAGACTTCCTCATGACTGCTCGAGGTGGTCACGCTCAGTGCCCTCGTTCTCTAACGAGTACCTATGCTCTCACTCCAATGTCTCTACACCATAGACTCAAGACTCATCTATCCAAAAGAAGCGATCGTACACCAACCTTTTAGATCAATCATCATCCTCATGATGATCATACGATCGGGAGCATTTTATGAGTTAATAATGAAAATTCATGTTTTAAATTTTCAACTCTTGAAAATATGAACTATCATTACCTATTAACTCAAGGGATGAATCACAGACACTTTCAAATATACACTGTGATAGAAAATAACCTATTTCATTATTTATAGTTATAATTTTTTTCTTAGAAGTGTATTACAAGTGTCAGCCATTCTGGCTTTTAGGGCACACATATCTAATACCTAGATCCTAAAATCCTAAGATTTTATATACATATTTTGTTCATGAATCTTAAACTTAATTAAGGATTAAGATTATGAAATATATTTGGTCTAAAGTTGAGAATTTTCAAATCTAAGATATATTCATAAAATTGGATTCAAACTTGGGTAGCTCAATTAAGTCTAGCAGTTGATCAAACCGAATCAAGAGTAGGTTAGGTGGGATAAAGAGTGCTTAAATTAACCAGCCTAATAAGATTATGTCTGGGTCAAGGTCGAGTCACATGACTAATCGATCGAGTTAAGACCTAATTAGACTTAGTGGTTAGAGTCTGGATTGTAGGCTAACCCGATTGGTTCTAGCTCAATAATTTGGTATCTAAGGTAAGTTTGATAGATACGATCGACTGATTTTTAATTGGGAGCTACTCGATTTGAATGCATTCTTATCAAGTTAATGGCATATCCCTTCTGCCAGTCTCACTTACCTAGCTATATTTATCGATCTAGTTCTGATTTAATGTGGCTAACAATTTGAGCTAACCCATGCCACTAGGTTAGTCATAATGGTTATGGCTATGTCAAGTCATGTTTGAAGAGGCCTAAATCAAATCTTCCTAAGAAAAGATTAAGTCTAAGGTCTTCCACCATTGTAGATGTGCGAGCCCATCTTGGGGTTGATTATTCTCGACTGGTCATAGTGGTTCAGTTGCATCGAAAAGATGCAATCGTGTCTATTAGGCATTGGATGCTACAGGCTAGAGGATGGATTGGGCTCAATATTCTGAATATGGTGAGAGACCCAATTAGGAATCCAATCTATACAAATGGTGGGTCTGACTTAACTAAAGAGTGGATCAATATATTGGGCATGGTGAGATTCATGAATTAGAGACCAAGTCTGGGTGTACCATGATTAAAGAAATATTGGATAATAGTTGTTCACTCATTGGCTAATCCATCATCAATAACTGTTAGGTAAGGTGATGAGTCAGTTGGTGGGACTGCACCACCCACTAGAAATTAGTAATCATGGAGATTTTTGCATCTCTATAGAGAAAGTTTAGGGATCCAAGAAAATAATGGAAGCTAATTTATTTAAAAATTAAACTTCTAAACAAATTGGTCAAGTCTTAATTATAAAATCTAACTAAAAATTTTGACTATCTATAGAAAAAAAGAAAATATCTGCGTCCAACCCACTAGCCCGTATCCTGGACATCCATAGACTGACCGAATTCAATTACAAGAATTGGCTCCAGAACTTCAAAATTATTTTAGGTTTTGAGAAGTTGACTCATGTATTGGACCAGGATCTCCCCACCTGACCAACTTGTCCGTCCGCTGAATAGAGAGCATCTCTTGATAAGTGGATGGATGAAGATAATAAGACCAGATAGTATATGTTGGGCTCGATGTCTGATGAGCTTCAGTGCCAACATAAAGATATTAAGACTGTCCGCCAAATATTGGCTCACCTACAAGAGTTGTTTGATGAATAGAGTCGCACAGCCAAATATCATATCACCAAATAATTGTTTAAGACTAAAATGCATGATGGATAGTTAGTCCAAGATCAGTATCTAATGATGATCAAGGACTTGGAAGAGCTTGAGAAGCTCGGAGTAATGTTAGACCAGGATCTACGGAATGATATAATTTTGCAATCCTTGATTGATGCATATGGGCAGTTCATCATGAACTACCATATGCATAAACTTCAAAATACTCTAGTCAAGCTTATGAATATGCTAGTTACTGCTGAGCATTCTATGAATGGTTCTAAAGGCTTAGTACTTGCTATGGAATGGACTTCTTTCAAGAGAAAGTCTTTTGGAAAGAGGAAAAAGTCTGTGAAAAAGCAGAAGGTGGAAGGTGGAAAGAAAAAGAAGACAGTGCTAAAGAAGAGGGTCATTGACAAAGAAAAGTATTTTCATTGTAATACTGACGACCACTAGAAGCAAAACTACCCTGCATACCTAGCCACCCTGAAGAATAAGAAGGAGACAGGTCCTTCTAAAGGTATGCTCATTATTGAATCTAACCATACAATTTCTTCTACATCTAGTAGGATGCTTGACTCTGATTTTAGTGCTCATTTGTGCACTTCCATGCAAGATCTTGAGAATAGCAGGAAGCTGAGGGATGGTGAGATGATCCTACACATCGAAAATGGAGCATGGGTTGCTGCTGTGGCCGTGGGAACCTATCCTCTTTGACTACCATCTGGCTTAAATTTAGTACTCAAGGATTTTTATTATGTGCCTACTGCAAGTAGAGAAATTTGATTTCTATTTCATGTTTAGCACTAGAAGGCTAGTTAATTAGTTTTCTTAAGGACCATTGTAATATTTTTTATGAAAGGAATAAAATTGCAAGTGATTTTCTTATTAACGATCTCTACCAGTTACATATTGATGTATCTGTCTTTAATATTGAGCAAAATATGAATGCCATAGGATCAAAATGATCTAGAGATAGTCCAAATGATAAGTATCTATGGCACCTAAAAAGAGAAGAGATTCATATTATTTTATTAAAATAATAAGAATCAGATCTGAAAACTATCAAGATCTGATTGGGATCAAGAGAAAAATTTTTGAAATATATCTCTTGATCTGATCAGATATGAATGAACCTGGATCGAGAAATCAGGATTTCCTTTCAGAAATAATATCCTAATGACTCTTTAGATATTCTATGGATCAAGCTCTAAAAGACCTATAGTCTAACTTGTCCGCTTATTGTCTTTTGACATGAGCCAGATAATACCAAATTCTGAGATGACTTAAACTTATTTTCTTATCATGTCATATCTCATATGGTGTGGTAGGAATGACTTTAGAGGGAACCCTATTTAGCAAATATATAGCAGTTAACAGACTATATCCCCAAAGAAAATTAGTGAGGTCTGTGAAGCTAATCATAGATCGTACCATATCTAATAGGGTATGGTTCCTCCATTCTGAAACCCCATTGAGTTAAGGTGTTCCAGGTAGAGTCTATTGAGAGAATATGCCATATTGCTTAAGATAGTCCAGGAATTTTCGACTAAGGTATTCACCTCCTCGATCTGATCGAAGAATCTTAATGAGTTTTTCAGTTTACTTTTTCACTTCATGTCTGAATTTCTTAAACTTTTCAAAGGCTTCAGACTTGTGTCTCATAAGATATACATATCCATACCGAGATAAATCGTTGGTAAAGGTTATGAAGTAGACAAAGTTGCCTCTAATCGGCATGTCAAATGGGCCGCATACATCAGTATGTATTAGGGCAAGTAGATCCATGACCCTTTCTCCATGTCCTACAAAAGAGAGCTTAGTCATTTTGCCATGAAGATATGATTTATAAATTGGATATGACTCGAAAGTCAACGGACTCAATAGCCCAATTTTCTCCAATTTTGCTAACCCTATCTTCTGCTATATGACCTAAGCCTT
>QRFJ01005859.1:0-19778 GCA_006176705.1 Cocos nucifera
TGGGTGTAAATGAATCTTCAAGAGAAAGATTGGTGCAAATGGAAATGTGGAGACATTCAAAGCTAGATTAGTGGCAAAAGGTTATAGTCAATGCGAAGGCATTGACTATCAAGATACCGTTTTGCCAGTAGCTATGCTAAAATTCATCCGTACATTGCTTGCTATTGCAGCCTATTTTGATTATGAAATATAATAAATGGACATGAAAACGGCATTCTTAAATGAATAGCTTGAGGAAGATATCTATATGGAACAGCCCTTAGGTTTCACATCCAACGATGATGATCATAAAGTATGCAAGCTGCAAAGATCCATATATAGACTTAAGCAAGCATCTCGGTGCTAGAATACTCATTTTAATAATGTGATCAAAATGTTTGATTTCATCAAAAATAAGGAGGAGCCATGTATCTTCAAAAATATCAGTGGAAGTGCTGTTGTCTTTCTCGTATTGTATGTGGATGACATCCTCCTTATCAGAAATAATATTCCCATGTTGACCATAGTTAAAATGTGGTTATCTAAAGAATTCTCCATGAAAGGCCTAGGAGAAGCATCCTTTATTCTAGGAATTAAGATCTATAGAAATAGACCGAATAGGATGCTACGACTTTCACAGAAGATGTACATAGAGAAAGTGCTAAAGAGGTTTAGCATGGAAAACTCTAAGAGGGGTTTAGTACCCTTCAGACTTGGCATTCATCTTTCCAAGAAGATGTGCCCTAGCACACCTGAAGAAACAGAATGCATGAGCAAGATCCCTTATGCTTCAGCAATAGGGACCATCATGTATGCCATGTTATGTACATGACCTGATATAGCCCATGCCATGAGTGTCACAAGTAGATATCAGTCAAATCCAGGTGAAGAATACTAGACTTCTGTGAAATCTATCATTAAGTACTTGAGAAGAATTAAGGATATGTTGTTGGTCTTTGGTAATGGAGAACTCCAAGTCCAGGGGTATACAGACTCGGACTTTATATCCAATGTAGATGATTGAAAGTCGACATCCGGAAGTCTATTTGTATGCAATGGTGGAGCTGTCAGTTGAAAAAATTCCAAACAGACAGTGATAGCAGATTCTACTATGGAAGCAGAATATATCGGTGCATCAGAAGCTGCGAAGGAGGCATTCTGGTACAAGAAATTTGTCGCAGAGATCGGAGTGATGCCATCAGATGCCATTCCTCTGTACTGCGACAACAATGATGCCATAGCCCTTGCTAAGGAGCCGAGGTCTCACCAGAAATCCAAACACATCGAGCGGCGATACCACCTCATCCGTGATTATCTCAAGAAGGGTTACGCGGAGGTCAAGAGAGTCGACTCCACAGATAATGTGGCAAATCTGCTTACAAAGCCATTAGGCAAGCAAAAGATCGAAGCCCACCTTGAGAAGATGGGACTTAGATTTATAACCAATTGACTTTAGATCAGATGGAAGTTTGTTAGATATGTGTGCCCTAGAAGCCAGAATTGGCTGACACTTGTAATACACTTCTGAAGGAAAAATCCTGATTTTTCAGTCCAGGTTCGTTCAGATCTGATCAGATCAAGAGATATATTTCAAAATTTTTTTGCTTTGATCTGTATCAGATCTGGGATGTTTCAGATCTGATTCTTATTATTTTAATAAATAAAATATAATAAGGATAAATTAAATCAAATTTAATTTACCTGATTCGGGTAATCCAATTATCCATTGATGATCCTATATGCAGCGGAAGGTTCTGGATCTAGCCACGCAAACGTCTGGCCTCTACCGGTATCCACTCAGGCTGAATTTGGAGATCCTCTTCTTCTCTATCACATCTCCAAAAATTAGATCTGGATCTGATCTGGAGGATCTTCAAAACTCCTTTTGAAGATCAGCAGTCGTCCTTTGCAGCAGTGCAACCCTATTGCTTTTGATCGCCTTTCTTTGATCTGGATCGCACCAACCAAGCTCCAAAACTATTTTGGACATAGAGAGGAGAGGGAGAAGAAGCTTTGGCATGGAGGAGGAGAGGAGAAAAAGCCTTGGGGTGTGGGGAAACTCTTATTTCAATCATCCCATGTAATTTGAGTTGGGCACGGGGTCTTATTTATAGACGAACTGTGATCCAACTTCTCTTCTTCCCAACCAATCACAACTCTTTATGAAATCAGATCTAAATCTGATTGGTGGGAATAGAGTCCCCTGGATTCCTTCTTAGAGGGTGCCTAAGATCAGTCAAAGTTGGTTCTTAGAAGAACTCTAATTGGAATCCAAAAAGGAGATGGAGTCCTTGTCCAACAAGGACTCCTAGGCGCCTCCAGCTTGGGTACATGCCTAGGATGGCATGCGCCCTCCTCCTTGCTAGGTTCTGGCAGGGGGACAGGCCCCCACCAGCTCTCCAATAGGTGCATGATATGTGGTCAAAAGTCAAAGTGTCAATGGTCAACGTTTGACCAGTCAAAGGTAGACTTTTGACCAAAGTTAAAGAACAAGAAATGGCAAATGACCAAAAATGGCAGGTAATGTCTTACAAAATAAGATAACCTTTTCTGACTTGGACAACCTCCAATCAAACCATATGAAGGCCTCTAATTGAGCACAAACTCCTTTGGCTCAGACAGGACAACTTATTTATGATAGTAAAAGAAGAACGTTAGGTTCAATCGAGTGCTAGCACGATTTCCTTGAACCTAATTGAATCTCATTCAGATCAATTGAACTGGATCAGTTCAATTGATGATCACCAGATTCAAACCCTTGTTTGTGTGACCCAGTTAGGTTCAGTTCTGTATGGTAATGGGATATGTCATAATCTCTATCATCGACATCATCGAAACTCCTTTCGATGGATCAGAACTCTTCTGATTCGAACAGCTAGAATGATCGTCTAAATCATTCTAATTGCTCCCAAAATCCACCAGTGACACCTAGAAGTATATGGTGGCAACCCATCAGAGCTGAATGCGAACCTCTTGGTGCAGCTACCTATGTGATTCAGTTCTTCTATCTTGAGCCCTGATCAGATTAGGGTTAAGGTAAACTCGTCAAACCCTAGTCTCTGTCATATGATGTAATCATTCGATTCGAGTCCAATGTGAAAATCTAAATATAAACTCTTTCTATTATTTTACTCTGCCATGGCCATGGACTTCTAGACTTGATTCTCATGATTATCATAGGACTGCTCCTCCACCACCGAGGTAGATAGATTCCATCTTGATGCCATCCAATTTCTACAATGAACATTCTATAGCCAACATACACCTCAAGGTTCCATATGGCTAGGAGACCGAGTAATGGTAATGATAATTCTTATTTTCAAGAGTTCGAAATTTAAGATAAGAATTTTTATTATTAACTCATAAAATGCTCCTGACCATAGGATCATCATGAGGATGGTGATTGATCTAGAAGATTAGTGTACAAACGCTTCTTTAAAGTAGATGAGTCTTGAGTCTATGATGTAGAGACACCAGAGCGAGAGTACAGATACTCGTTAGAGAACGAGGGCATTGAGCGTGACCACCTCGAGTAGTCATAAGGAAGTCTACCTTCTCGTCGATGACTGACTTGATGCTGCAGTGGTGTATCTGGTTCTTTGACCTGAGGTGCATCAGTAGTTCACCTTGAGGGTGTTATAGTTTGACTACACCATGACTCGATCTCCTAGCCATTCGGAATCCTGAGGTGTATGTTGGCTATAGCATGTTCATTGTAGGAATTGGATTGCACTAAGATGGAATCTATCTACCTCGGTGGATGAGGAGCAGCCCTATGATGATCATGAGAATCAAGTCCATAAGCCCATGGCCATGGCAGAGAGTGAAATAATAGAAAGAGTTTCTATTAAGATTTTCACATCGGACTTGAATCGAATGATTAAATCATATGATAGAAATTAGGGTTTGACGAGTTCACCTTAACCCTAATCTGATCGGGGCTCAAGATAGAAGAACTTAATCACACAAGTAGCTACACTGAGAGGTTCATTTTCAGTTTTGATGGATTGCCACCATATGCTGCTAGGTGTCACTGGTGGATTTTGGGAGCAATTAGAATGATTTAGATGACCGATCATTCTAAGTTGTTTGAATCAGAAGAGTTCTGATCCATCGAAAGAAGTTTTGATGATGTCGATGATAGAGATCATGACATATCCCATTACCATATAGAACTAAACCTAACTGGATCACACAAACAAGGGTTTGGATCTGATATCATCAATTGGACTAACCCAATTAAATTGATTTGAATAAGATTCAATTAGGCTCAAGGAAATCATGCTAGCACATGATTGAGCCTAACGTTCTCCTTTTTTCTATCATAAAAGTTGTCTCGACTGAGCCAAATAAGTTTGTGCTCACTCAGGTATCTTTACCTGGTCTAACTGGAGTTTGTCCAAGTTAGAAAAGGGTTGTCTTAATTTATGAGATAAATTTGAGACAACACCTACCATTTTTCGTCACCTGCTAATTCTTGTACTTTGACTTGGTCAAACGTTGATCTTTGATCCTTGGACATCTGCCCATGTGTCATGTACTTATTAGAGAGTAGATAGGGGCTTGTCCCCTCTCTAGAAATTGGAAAGAAGGGGGCACATGCCTAGGATGGTGTGCGCCCATGGATAGGGATGCTAGAGTCCCATACGGATGGGACTCTAGGTTGCTTCTTGGTTTCTCCTTAGGTGGCCCTTGGGTATCTACGTTGATCAGTCTTAGGTGCCATATAAGAATGAACCTGTGGGTCTCTCATCTGATTGGATCAGGTGATGTCATCCCACCAATCAGATTTAGATCTGATTGCATGAAGCAACGTAATTGGCCGGAGTGATGCAGCACTGCATGGCGAAGCAGAGTCTATAAATAGACCCTATCTGCGCACACTTCTGAGGCTCTCCTCTTCTTAGCCACACCCTAAGGCTGCCCCTCTCCCTTCTCTATGCCACCATGTAGCCCTCTCTCTCCTCTCCACGCCCAAGAAAGTTGGGCCTTCAGATTAGTGCGAGTAAGGTAAGAAAAGGCTGACGAAAAAGGAAGAAGGCAACACTGCAGCAGAGACGACGGGTGATCTTCAGAAGAAGTTTTGAAGATCATCCAAATCAGATCCAGATCTAATTTTTGGAGAAAAAAAAGAAAAGAAGAAGATCTCCAGATCCAGCCTGAGTGGATACTGGTAGAGGCTAGGCGCTTGCGTGGCTAGATCCAGAACCTCAGGACTCCGATAGGATCATCAACGGATAATCAAATTACCCAAAATCAAGGTAAAATTAATTTAATTTTATTTTTTGATTTATTAGATCATAAAATTAGATCTGAAAAGTATCATATCTGAATAGGATCTAAGAAAAAATTTTTGAAATATGTCTCTCGATCCAATTAGATCTGAACAAACCTGATCCGAAAAATCAGGATTTTCCTTCATATAAGCCCATGGCCATGGTAGAGTGAAATAATAGAAAAAATTTCTATTTAGTTTTTTACATCAGACTTGAATCGAATGATTAAATCATATGATAGAAATTAGGGTTTGATGAGTTCACCTTAATCCTAATCTGATTGGGGTTCAACATAGAAGAACTTAATCACACAGATAGCTGCACCAAGAGGTTCATTTTAAGTTTTGATGGATTGCCACCATATACTGCTAGGTATCACTAATAGATTTTGGGAGCAATTAGAATGATTTAGATGATCGATCATTCTAGTTGTCTAAATCAGAAGAGTTCTGATCCATCGAAAGAAGTTTCGATGATGTCGATGATGGAGATCACAACATATCCCATTACCACATAGAACTAAATCTAATTAGGTCATATAAACAAGGGTTTAGATCTAGATATCATCAATTGAACTAACCCAATTTAATTGATTTGAATTAAATTCAATTAAGTTCAAGAAAATCATGCTAGCACACAATTGAGCCTAACGTTCTCCTTTATTATCTTTAAAAGTTATCTTGACTGAGCCAAATTAGTTTGTGCTCACTCAGGTATCTTTACTTAGTCTGACTGGAGCTTGTCCAGGTTAGAAAAGGGCTATCTTAATTTATGAGATAAATTTGAGACAACACCTACCATTTTTCGTCACCTGCTAATTCTTATCTTTTGACTTTGGTCAAACGTTGACCTTTGATACTTGGACATCTGCCCATGTGTCATGCACTTATTGGAGAGCAGATAGGAGAAATTTTGAAAGAAGGGGGTGCATGCCTAGGGAGGCGTGCGCCCATAGATAGGGACGTTTGGAGTCCCATATGGATGGAACTCCAGGTTGCTTCTTGGATTCTACTTAGGTGACCCTTACCCATAGACTTTGACCAGACTTAGGCGCCATCTAAGGGTGAATTTGTGAGGCTCTCATCTGATTGAATTAGATGATGTCATCTCATCAATCAGACTGAGATTTGATTACACAAAGCAACATGATCAACCGAGATGATGTGGCACTGCATGGCGTAGTAGGGTCTATAATAAATCCTGTCTGCACCCAACTTTTAGAGAGTTCCTCTTAGCCCACATTCTAAGGCTGCCCCTCTTCTTTCTCCATGCCATTTTCTGATCCTCTCTCTCCTCTTCACACCCAAGGAAAGTTGGGCTCCAGTTTGGTGTGATCCAGGCAAGAAAAAGCTGACGAGAAAGGAAGAAGGCAGCACTGCTGTATAGACGATTGCTGATCTTCAGAAGGAGTTTTGAAAATTCTCTAAATCTGATTTTTAGAGAAGTAATAAAGAAGGAGAAGATCTTCAAATTCAGTCCGAGTGGATACTGGTAGAGGTCAGATGCTTGCGTGGCTAGATCCAGAACCTCATGCAATCAGCAGGATCATCAAAGGATAATCAGATTATCCAACATCAAGGTATAAATTAAATTAGATATAATTTATTTTTATTTTTATTTATTAGGTCTATAAAATCAAATCTAAAATATTTTAGATCTGATATGGATGCTTGAAAGAAATTTTTGAAATATCTCTCTCGATCTGATCAGATCTAAACGAATCTGATCCGAAAAATCAGGATTTTTCCTTCAACTGGTATCAGAGCCAGGTTCTCTAAACTATTTAGATCTAATTTTTATCTAAAAAATTAGGTGATTTCAGATGTCACATGAGATGTTATTAGATCTAAAATTAAAAAAATTAAAATTAAATAACATAGATCTAAGTTTTACAATATGCATGACTAGTTGTAAAATAGAATAGTTCTATATGTAGTCTTGCATGATCATGATTTATTTTGATTAAATTATAATTTTAGATCTATTTATCTTTTATCTTTTGATGATTATAAATATTATAATAAGATCTAAAAAATAATAAATAAAATTATTTAATTTTTAGATCATATGAGATATGATGAATGCATGTTTAGACTAGTTGTAGAATAGTTCTACATAATTATCTAGATTAAAATTTATTTTGATGTGATCAATTTAAATCTAATTTTTTAGATAATTATAAGATAATTTAGATCTGAAAAACATGCATGATATGATACATGAGATGTATGCAAAATATGTATAAAGTTAGATCAATTTTTATATATGAGATATATGATGTAGATCTAACTAGTTTTGTAGATTTATATTTCTGATTAAGGCATTCTCCTTAGGCCGTCCGATCATAAGAATAAAGTAGGATTTAAATGCCCTCTCCTCCCATTCGATGGGGTGTTCTTATGATGTGTAGGGGTGCTATGCGTTCGTATTTAATCAGAAATCAAGAACTTACTTTCTGTAAAATCCTAGATCCTAAATCCTAGGATTTTATTTACATGTTTTGTTTATGAACCCTAAACTTAATTAAAAATTAAGATTATGAAATATATTAGATCTAAAATTGAGAATTTTAGATCTAAGACATATTCATAAAATTGGGTTCGGGCTTGGGTAGCTCAATTAGGTCTAAGCGGTTGATCAAACCGAATCAAGAGTTGGTTAGATGGGATCAACAGTGCTTAAATTGACCAGCCTAATAGGATTAAGTCTGGGTCAAGATCGAGTCACGTGAGTGATCGATCAAGCTAAGACCTAATTAGGCTCAGTGGTTAGAGTCTGGATTGTAGGCTAATCCAATTGGTTCTGGCTCAATAATTTGGTGTCTAAGGTAAGTTTGGCAGATACGATCCGACTGATTTTTAATTGGAGCTACTCGAACTCGAATGCATTCTTATCGAGTTAATGGCATATCCCTTCCACCGATCTCACTTACCTGGCCATATTTGTTGGCTCAGTTCTGATCTGAGGTGGTCAATAATCCGAGCTAACCCATGCCACTAGGTTAGTCATAATGGTTATGACTATGTCAAGTCTAGTTTAATGAGACCTAAATCAAATCTTCCTAAGAAAAGATTAAGTCTAAGGTCTTCCACCATTGTAGATGTGCGGGCCCTTTCCGGGGTTGATTGTTCTCGACTGGTTACAGTGGTTCAGTTGCACCGAAAAGATGCAACCATATCTATTAGGCATTGGATGCTATGGGCTGGAGGATGGATTGGGCTCAATATTTTAGATACGGTGAGAGACTCAATTAGGAATCCAATCTGTGCAAATGGTGGGTCTGACTTAACTAAGGAGTGGATCAATATTTCGAGCATGGTGAGATTCATGAATTAGAGATCAAGTTTGGGTGCACCATGATTAGAGAATCATTGAACAAGAGTTGTTCACTCATTGGCTAACCCATCACCAATAACTGTTAGGTGAGGTGATGAGTCAGTTGGTGGGACCGCACCACCCACTAGAAATCATTAATCATAGAAGATTTTTGCATCTCTACAGAGAAAGTGTAGGGATCCAAGAAAAATAGTGGAAGCTAATTTATTTAAAAATAAAATTTTTAAATAAATTGGTTAAGTCTTAATTATAATATCTAACTAGAAACTTTGACTCTCTACAGAAAAATGTCTGCATCCAACCCACTAGCATGAATCCTGGACACCCATAGACTGACCGAACCCAATTATAAGGATTAGGCTCCGAAACTTCAAAATTATTTTGGATTTTGAGAAGTTAACTCATGTATTGGACCAGGACCCTCCCACCTTACCAGCTCGTCCATCTTCTGAACAGAGAGCATCTCTGGATAAGTGGATGGACGAAGATAACAAGGCCAGATATTACATGTTGGGCTCGATGTCTGATGAACTTCAGCACCAACATGAAGATATCAGGACTGCTCACCAAATGTTGGCTCACCTACAAGAGATGTTTGGTGAACAGAGTCGTGCAGCCAAGTATCAAGTCACTAAACAACTTTTCAAGGCTAAGATTCCTGATGGGCAGTCAGTTCAAGATCATTATCTAATAATGATCAAGAATTTGGAAGAGCTTGAGAAGCTCGGAGTGAAGTTAGACTTGGATCTGCAGAATGACATAATTCTGCAATCTTTGACTGATGTGTATGGGTAGTTCATCATGAACTACCATATGCATAAACTTCAAAATTCTTTGGCCAAACTTATGAACATGCTGGTTACCGCTGAGCTTTCTATGAAAGGTTCTAAGTATTAGATATATGTGCCCTAGAAGCCAAAATTGGCTGACACTTGTAATACACTTCTAGGGGCAAAATTATAATTTTACTAATATTAATAAAATGGGTTATTTTCTATCACATATGTATATTTAGTGTCTGTGATACATCCTTTGAGTTAATGGTAATTGTTGGGGATAAATCCCGCTCCTGCCGAAGCCCGGCCCAACGCTCAGCCCAATGTAACCAGTAGCCGCTGAAGAGCTTCAGCGCCAGGCGCCAGGCCGAGCCCCTAAGACGGCCGAACTGCTAAGGCCGACTCCCCTGCACCAAGCCGGCCGAACTGCTTAGAGGCCGAACTCCCCTGCACCAAGGTCTCGGCCGAGCTTAGAGGCCGAACTCCCCTGCACCAAGGTCTCGGCCGAACTGCTTAGAGGGCGAACTCCCACCGCCAGCCGAACTTCCTGACGGCCGAGCTCCTTGGACTCCAAGCGCTGGACTTCTTCAGGAGACGGACTCCTCCCAGACGCCCGTTCGGCCATCCGAGCTCCTCCCGGGTTTTCCCTTCAGCTGAACTCTCCTACGAGCCCATGAGCCGAACTCCTTCGGACCCCACGGCCGAACTCCTTCGGACTTTCCACGGCCGAACTCCTTCGGACCGACTCCAGGCGGGTCCGTGCAGCCGAACTCCTTCGGACCGACTCCAAGACGAGCTCAGCGCAGGCCGAACTCCTTCGCCGACCGACCGAACTCCTCAGTCGGACCTCCTCCGACCCTAGGCGACCGAACTCCTCGGCCGAGCTCTGAGCCCTGGCCGAACCAACTAGCAACCGAAGTCCTTCAATTGTCCAGCCGAGCTTCTCCGGGCCTCTCAGCGGCCGAACTCTACAGGTGGCCGACCCTTCAGTCAGACGAACTCCCCCAGCTTCCCCTTCGGCCGAACTCTGTTACAAGTCCGAACTCCGTTGGATGAACCGTCGCCTGCAGCAAGACCGGACGGCGCCTTCCTTTCCGTACCGGACTCCATGCGGCCGACTGCTCGCCGGTATGGCTCCCACGACCTACCGGACGACGCCTTCCTCTCCGTACCGGACTCCATGCGGCCCACGGCTCGCCGGTATGGCTCCCACGATCTACCGGACGACGCCTTCCTCTCCGTACCGGACTCCATGCGGCCCACGGCTCGCCAGTACGGCTCCCACGATCTACCGGACGGCTCCCACGCCTTCCTCCCCGTACCAAGCTCCATGCTGTCCGACGACTCCATCCGCCAGACTCTCTGCCAGCACGGCACAGCCGTCACCATCAACTAAGCTCCGCTATAAAAGGACCCCTCCCGACATACTAAGGCTAAGCTCTCTGAACTCTCGACTCTCTAAGCTCCCCTCCACATCTCTAAGCTCCGGGAACTCATTCCGGGCACTCCATTACTGTTGGTCGGAAACTAACTTGACCGTCGGAGGGTCCTGCCGGAGCCACCACCCCACCGGTTCCGGGCGGGACTTCGTTTTGCAGGTCCCCGGCGGCGCCCAGCGGCCTCGATTGCGGCGGCCTCCGGCGGCGACGGATTTCTGCACCAACAGATTGGCGCCGTCTGTGGGAACAAGGGATTGAACCTTCGAGGTTCCCTTGTTCTTAAAGGAGTGCTCGGCGACGATTTCCCTCCCCTGCTCCGGATCTCTCTCCTCCCTCTTCAGTATTCCTTCTCTGGAAAGAGGAAATGCCCCCCAGAAGGGCTTCGACGCGGCGCTCGACGGCTTCCGCGGCTCGATCCCCTCCGAGTCCGTCTGTCCCTGCTCCGGCCCCGGTGACTCAGCCCCCGTCAATAACCGCAGTGGATACGGAGCAGTTCAACCAGCTCATCCAGCACGTTCGCGGTCTCACGGAGGCGGTGCAGGCGGTGCTGCACCGACAAGTCCCAGTGCCAGCCCGACCGGCGCGGGGCTTCCCGAGGTCGAATGATCCAGTCCGAGAGCGACCGGCCTGGGCAGCCCGACCTCCGATACCCGGGTTGGAGAGGCGGAGGAGGGAGAGCCCTTGTTCGGATCATAGATCGACCAAGGGTGAAGCCTCGCGCCCATCTCACCAGAAAGCCTTGGAGATCAGAGACCGGGAGGACCTGCTGGGCCAAAGGCTCTCGGAAATGAACCGGCGAATTGAAGAACTTCGTCCCCCCTTGCGTGGTGACGACGTTTGTGCAGACCCTCCTTTCTCGCAGAAAATCATGCAAGAACCTGTTCCACCGACCTTCGAGCTCCCTCAACTGGAAAGCTACGATGGAACTTCTGATCCGGTTGATCACCTGGGGGCCTTCCGGGCCATGATGCTGCTTCACGGCGCTTCAGATGCCGTGCTGTGCCGAGCCTTCCCGTCTACCTTAAAGGGAGCAGCGAGGAACTGGTACTCGGCGTTGAAGCCCAACACGATCTTCTCTTTCGACCAGATGAGCAGTCGGTTCGCGGCCCACTTCATCAGCAGCCGACGACCGAGCCGAGGTTCAGATTCCCTGATGAGCGTCAAGCAGAAGCAAGGGGAATCCATCCGGACTTACGTCACTCGATTCAACGCCGCGGCATTGGAAGTCCGGGACCTGGACCAGTCTGTCGCGATGGCCGCACTTAAGGGCGGCCTTCAGAAAAATAGCTTGCTGTTCTCTCTGGAAAAAAGGTATCCCAGGGACTTCGCCGACCTGCTGGCTCGAGCCGAGAGATATGCCCGTGCGGAGGAAGCCTTCAAATTGAAAGATGAGGAGCTCGTCAGAACGGGTCGGCTGGGTAAATTCCTCCGGTACCGGCCTGAAGCAGAAAAAGATCGGCTAAGGGCGCTGCCGTAGCCAGACTACAAGAAGGTCGGCCACCTTACGGCGTCATTCACATGGCCCCTGGAAAGATCTCGGTGCATCAGCGATTCGCCGTCTCCCAGCAACAAGAGCTTGCACCGAATTGAGGAGTTCAGCATGAGGAGGTCGTCCACCCCGGAGCTTATTGCCGAAGAAATACGGAGGAATCAGCCTTAGGGAGGAGCCCAATCGCCCCTAAGAGAGAAACGGAGAGCAGGAGTTCCCCCGCTGAAGCGGAATGAAGTTCGGCGTGAGGAAGGCCGAACCCACCTATGAGCCCGTCAGCGAGGAAGCTCCGACAAAAAAGTATGAAGTCCTCCCGCGGAAGCTTCCGCGGGAAAGTGGAACGAGGTTCGGCACAAGTAAGGCCGAACTCACGCTCCAGAATGTCCCCCAAAGGAACCGCCTACAAAGTGTTCACTGAAGGCGGAACGAAGTTCGGGCGAGAAAAGCCGAGCTCCCCTCGAGCTCGTCCGAACAAGAGCAGCAGAAAGTTCTCCCACGGCGGGTCTCGTGGGAAAGAGGAATGAAGTTCGGCTCGAAGAAAAGCCAGGCTCACCCCAAAGCTCGGCATCGAGGTAAAATGAAGCTCGGTGGAAAGCCGAACTCCTCAACTCAACCTCCAAAATAAAGTTCGGCGCTGGCAAGGACGGAACGAAGCCCCCCTCCCGGAAGGTTCCGCAACTACGACCCGCTCCTCTAACTCGAATTCTCGGCAAAGCCGAGAGCCAACCGCTAAGACCTGAAGGACTACGGCCTCTCCAAACATGTGCGATCAAGGAGAAGATCGGCTATAGGCACTGCCGTAACGGGAAAGGTCAAGAAGGTTGGCCGTCCCGCGGCGTCGTCAACGCCACCCCGGGGAGGAGCTAGGAGCTAGCTACATCGGTGATTGTCATCCCCAGCGACAAAGTCAAGAGACGCATGGTCCAAATTATGAAGGCCGGCAGGAGATAGAGGAGGTCGTCTGGACGGGACTTGCTGCTCGAGGGAGCTCCGAGGAACAACACCCCGTCGACCCCTCAAACGAGAGCGCGCTGTCCACGACTTCCCTTCGGTAAAATCCTCCCCTCTGCAAATATTATTTCTGGATGCGAAATCTATGCGATGACAGGAAAGAAGCAGTTCGGCCGCGTTAGGAACAGGAGGAGAACCTCGTCCTAGCGTGAGCAAAGTCGAAGGCCCCGTCCACAAAGGACGGGATGGGGGGAGAAGCGAGGACGACGGTCGAGGACGACGGTCCTCATGTGCCCCCACAGCCGGCTAGGAACAGGAGGAGAACCTCGTCCTAGCGTGAGCAAAGTCGAAGGCCCCGTCCACAAGGACGGGATGGGGGGAGAAGCGAGGACGACGGTCCTCATGTGCCCCCACAGCCGGCTAGGAACAGGAGGAGAACCTCGTCCTAGCGTGAGCAAAGTCGAAGGCCCCGTCCACAAAGGACGGGATGGGGGGAGAAGCGAGGACGACGGTCCTCATGTGCCCCCACAGCCGGCTAGGAACAGGAGGAGAACCTCGTCCTAGCGTGAGCAAAGTCGAAGGCCCCGTCCACAAAGGACGGGATGGGGGGAGAAGCGAGGACGACGGTCCTCATGTGCCCCCACAGCCGGCTAGGAACAGGAGGAGAACCTCGTCAAGGACGTAGGATGGGGGGAGAAGCGAGACGCAAAGGTCGAAGGCCCCGTCCACCAAGGACGGGATCTAGGGGGGAGAAACCTCGCCTAGAGGACGACGGTCCTCATGTGCCCCCACAGCCGGCTAGGAACAGGAGGAGAACCTCGTCCTAGCGTGAGCAAAGTCGAAGGCCCCGTCCACAAAGGACGGGATGGGGGGAGAAGCGAGGACGACGGTCCTCATGTGCCCCCACAGCCGGCTAGGAACAGGAGGAGAACCTCGTCCTAGGTGACAAAGTCGAAGGCCCCGTCCACCAAGGACGGGATGGGGGGAGAGGCGAGGACGACGGTCCTCATGTGCCCCCACAGCCGGCTAGGAACAGGAGGAGCACCTCGTCCTAGCGTGAGCAAAGTCGAAGGCCCCGTCCACCAAGGACGGGATGGGGGGAGAGGCGAGGACGACGGTCCCCATGTGCCCCCACAGCCCGTTGGGAACAAGAGGAGAACCTCGTCCTGACGTGAGCAAGGTCCAAGGCCTAGCCACAGAGTCTACGGCAAGCTTCACTACAGAAGACGAGGTCTCCTTCGGACCTCAGCTTCAACTTCGGTGTCAGCATCAGCGGGAGACGGGATCTCCCCCAAGCGATCATAACCTTGACTGCAAAAGAGGAGGTCTCCCCCGAACCGTCTTCGGTTGATGAAGGCGATGTCAACTCCGACTCTGACCACGGGGGGCGACATTGACTCCGGCCTCAACGTCGACTTCACCAATTTTGGCTGGAAACGAGTCCCATCCCAACTCCAAACATCGACTGAAGATGAGGTCTCCCCCAAGCCTCAGCCTCAACTTCAGCGTCAATCTTGGCTGGGGATGAAACCCCCCCCCGAGCTTCAGCTGCAACCAATGCGGAGCCTGGAAGAAGACTTCGGCAGTCGCCTGTTTTGGTACTCCCTTCCTTCAATTCTTGAACTCGGGAGTGGGGGGGCTATTGTTGGGGATAAATCCCGCTCCTGCCGAAGCCCGGCCCGACGCTCAGCCCAATGTAACCAGTAGCTGCTGAAGAGCTTCAGCGCCAGGCGCCAGGCCGAGCCCCTAAGACGGCCGAACTGCTTAGAGGCCGAACTCCCCTGCACCAAGGTCTCGGCCGAACTGCTTAGAGGCCGAACTCCCCTGCACCAAGGTCTCGGCCGAACTGCTTAGAGGCCGAACTCCCCTGCACCAAGGTCTCGGCCGAACTCTTAGAGGGCGAACTCCCACCGCCAGCCGAACTTCCTGACGGCCGAGCTCCTTGGACTCCACCGCGCTGACTTCTTCAGGAGACGGACCCTCCCAGACGCCCGTTCGGCCATCCGAGCTCCTCCCGGGTTTTCCCTTCAGCTGAACTCCTACGAGCCCATCGGAACCCTTCGGACCCCACGGCCGAACTCCTTCGGACTTTCCACGGCCGAACTCCTTCGGAACTCCTCAGACTCCAGGCGGGTCAACGTGCAGCCGAACTCCTTCGGGCCGATCCCAGGCGAGCCCGCGCAGCCGAACTCCTTCGGACCGACCCTTCAGGCGAACTCCCCCAGAACTCTGTTACAAGTCCGAACTCCGTTGGACCGTCGCCTCAGCAAGACCGGACGGCGCCTCCTTTCCGTCCCGGACTCCATGCGGCCGACTCCTCGGGTATGCTCCCACGACCTACCGGCGCCTTCCTCCCGTCACGTACCGCGTCGCCACAAACTTCGGCCGACCGCGCCACGGCTCTCAGTGTCCAAGATAGCCACCAACCCCGACGGCCGGGCGCGGCTTCAGCAGCCGACCCGTCTGCGGACGTGCATACCGCCAGACACCTATGGGAGCCGAACTCCTCCTATCTTCCTCTTCAGGAGCGAACTCCTCCGAAACCACACGGAGGACCTTCATCCCTTCATTCGGCGAGCTCTGCAACCATCACCATCAGTCAGCCGCGCACCATCGTCCAGTCAGTCCACCGCGGGCGATAGCGACCCGCGTCAGGCGGCGATGGCTGCCACCCTCCTCCGCCGATGCGGCGCCAGTGGACTGACTCCGCCAACTCGAGCCCGCCAGCACGCGGCTGCAGTTGTCACCATCAAGCTCCACTATGAAAAGGATCCTCCCGACACACTAAGGCTAAGCTCTCTGAACTCTCGACTCTCTAAGCTCCCCTCCACATCTCTAAGCTCGGGAACTCATTCCGGGCACTCCATTACTGTTGGTCGGAAACTAACTTGACCGTCGGAGGGTCCTGCCGGAGCCACCACCCCACCGGTTCCGGACGGGACTTCGTTTTGCAGGTCCCCGGCGGCGCCCAGCGGCCTCGATTGCGGCGACCTCCGGCGGCGACGGATTTCTGCACCAACAGTAATGATAATTCATATTTTCAAGAGTTGAAAATTTAAGACATGAATAATCATTATTAACTCATAAAATGCTCCCGACCATAGGATCATCATGAGGATGGTGATTGATCCGGAAGGTTGGTGTACAATCGCTTCTCTTTAGTAGATGAGTCTTGAGTCTACGGTGTGGAGACACCGGAGCGAGAGTATAGGTACTCGTTAGAGAACGAGGGCACTGAGCGTGACCACCTCGAGTAGTCATTAGGAAGTCTACCTTCTCGTCAATGACTGACTCGATGCTGCAGTAGTGTGTCTGGTTCTTTGACCTGAGATGCATCGGCAGTTCACCTTGAGGGTGTTATAGTTTGACTACACCATTACTCGGTCTCCTAGCCATATGGAATCCTGAGGTGTATGTTGGCTATAGCATGTTCATTGTAGGAACTGGATGGCATCAAGATGGAATCTATCTACCTCGGTGGTAGAGGAGCAGCCCTATGATGATCATGAGAATCAAGTCCAGAAGCCCATGGCCATGGTAGAGTGAAATAATAGAAAGAGTTTCTATTTAGATTTTCACATCGGACTCGAAATCGAATGATTACATCATATGACAGAGACTAGGGTTTGACGAGTTTACCTTAACCCTAATCTGATCGGGGCTCAAGATAGAAGAACTTAATCACACAGGTAGCTGCACCAAGAGGTTCGCATTCAGCTCTGATGGGTTGCCACCATATACTGCTAGGTGTCACTGGTGGATTTTGGGAGCAATTAGAATGATTTAGATGATCGATCATTCTAGCTGTTCGAATCAGAAGAGTTCTGATCCATCGAAAGGAGTTTCGATGATGTCGATGATAGAGATCATGACATATCCCATTACCATACAGAACTGAACCTAACTGGGTCACACAAACAAGGGTTTGAATCTGGTGATCATCAATTGAACTGATCTAGTTCAATTGATCTGAATGAGATTCAATTAGGTTCAAGAAAATCGTGCTAGCACTCGATTGAACCTAACGTTCTTCTTTTACTATCATAAATAAGTTGTCCTGTCTGAGCCAAAGGAGTTTGTGCTCAATCAGAGGCCTTCATATGGTCTGACTGGAGGTTGTCCAAGTCAGAAAAGGTTGTCTTATTTTGTAAGACATTACCTACCATTTTTGGTCACCTGCCATTTCTTGTTCTTTGACTTTGGTCAAAAGTCTACCTTTGACTGGTCAAACGTTGACCATTGACACTTTGACTTTTGACCACATGTCACGCACCTATTGGAGAGCTGGT
Organism: Cocos nucifera; assembly: GCA_006176705.1. Classification (NCBI taxonomy): domain Eukaryota; kingdom Viridiplantae; phylum Streptophyta; class Magnoliopsida; order Arecales; family Arecaceae; genus Cocos; species Cocos nucifera. The sequence continues at coordinate 17,536 of QRFJ01005859.1, forward strand.
GGGGGCCTGTCCCCCTGCCAGAACCTGGCAAGGAGGAGGGCGCACGCCACCCTTGGCGTGTGCCCAAGTTGGAGGCGCCTAGGAGTCCTTGTTGGACAAGGACTCCATCTCCTTTTTGGATTCCAATTAGAGTTCTCCTAAGAACCAACTTTGACTGGTCTTAGGCATCCTCTAAGGAGGAATCCAGGGGACTCTATTCCCACCAATCAGATTTAGATCTGATTTCACAAAGGGTTGTGATTGGTTGGAAAGAAGAGGAGTTGGATCACAGTTAGTCTATAAATAAGACCCTGCGCCCAACTCAAGATTGTGAATGAGAAGATTGAAAGAATCCCCATGCCCCTAGGCTATCTCCCCTCCATGCCCAAGCCTTTTCCACTCTCTCCATCCAAAGCATCTTCTCCCTCTCCTCTCCACGTCCAAAAGGAGTTTTGGATTTTTGTTGGTGCGATTCAGAGCAAGAGAAAGGCGATCAAAAGCTAGAAGGCTGCACTGCTGCAAAAGGACGACTGCTGATCTTCAAAAGGAGTTTTGAAGATCCTCCAGATCAGATCCAGATCTGATTTTTGGAGATGTGATAGAGAAGAAGAGGATCTCTAGATCCAACCTGAGTGGATACCGGTAGAGGCCAGGCGCTTGCGTGGCTAGATCCAGAACCTTCCGCTGCATACAGGATCATCAACGGATAATAGGATTACCCAAATCAGGTAAATTAAATTTGATTTAATTTATCTTATTTTATTTTATTTATTAAAATAATAAGAATTAGATCTAAAATATCTCAGATCTGATATAGATCAAAGAAAAAAATTTTGAAAATATATCTCTTGATCTGATCAGATCTGAACGAACCTGGACCGGGAAATCAGGATTTTCCTTCAACTGGTATCAGAGCCAAGGTTCTAAAAGTATTTAGATCTAATTTTAAATTTATTTTAATTAAAAAATAAATAATTTTAGATGTCACATGAGATGTGATCAGATCTAAATTAGAAAAAATTAAAATTAAATGATTTGGATCTAAGATTAGAAAATATGCATGACTAGTTCTAAAATAGAATAGTTCTATAGAATAGTCTTGCATGTTTTTAATTTAATCTGATTAAATCATATTTTAGATCTATTTATTTACTTATTTTTTGATATTATAATTATTATAATAATATCTAAAAAATAGCAAATAAAAATTATTTAATTTTAAATATCATATGAGATATGATTGATGCATGTCTAGACTAGTTGTAGAATAGTTCTACATAATTATCTAGATTAGAATTTATTTTGATTAGATCAATTTAAATCTAATTTTTTAGATTATTATGAGATAATTTAGATCTGAAAATATGCATGATTCGATACATGAGATGTATGCAAAATATGCCATGATTAGATCTAATTTGTATATGAGATATATGATATAGATCTAAAACTATTTTGTAGTATTGCATGTTCCTGATTAAGGCGTTCCTCTTGGCCGTCCGATCATAAGAACGAAGAAGGGTTTAAAGGCCCTCTCTTCCATTCGATGGGGTGTTCTTATGATGTGTAGGGGTGCTGCGTGTTCGTCCTTAATCAGAAATCCAAAACTTACTTTCTGCAAAACCCTAGATCCTGAAACCCTAGGATTTATTGTGCATATTTTGTTTATGAACCCTAAACTTAATTAAAAATTAAGATTATGGAAATATTAATTAGGTCTAAAATTGAGAATTTCATATCTAAGACATATTCATAATACTGGGTTCGGGCTTGGGTAGCTCAATTAGGTCTAAGCGGTTGATCAAACCGAATCAAGAGTTGGTTAGATGGGATCAACAATGCTTAAATTGACCAGCCTAATAGGATTAAGTCTGGGTCAAGATCGAGTCACGATCAAGCAAGACCTAATTAGGCTCAGAGGTTAGAGTCTGGATTGTAGGCTAACCCAATTGGTTCTGGCTCAACAATTTGGTGTCTAAGGTAAGTTTGGCACATACGACCGACTGATTTTTAATTGGAAGCTACTCGACCTGAATGCATTCTTGTACGAGTTAATGGCATATTCCTTCCACCGGTCTCACTTACCTGGCCATATCTGTTGACACAGTTCTGATCTGAGGTGGTCAATAATCCGAGCTAACCCATGCCACTAGGTTAGTCATAATTGTTATGACTATGACAAGTCTAGTTTAATGAGACCTGAATCAATTCTCCCTAAGAAAAGATTAAGTCTGAGGTCTTCCACCATTGTAGATGTGCGGGCC
>QRFJ01005860.1:0-12380 GCA_006176705.1 Cocos nucifera
AATGGACGTGAAAACGGCATTCCTAAATGGATATCTTGAGGAAGATATCTATATGAACAGCCGCTAGGTTTCACATCCAGTGATACTGATCACAAGGTTGCAAGCTGCAAAGGTCCATATATGGACTTAAGCAAGCATCTCGGAGCTGGAACACTCATTTCAATGATGTGATCAAAAAGTTTGGTTTCATCAAAAATGAAGAGGAACCATGTGTTTTCAAAAGGGTCAGTGGGAGCGCTGTTGTCTTCCTCGTATTGTACGTGGATGACATCCTCCTTATTGGGAGTGATATTCCCATGTTGACATCAGTCAAGATGTGGTTGTCCAAGGAATTCTCCATGAAAGACCTAGGTGAAGCATCCTTTATTCTAGGAATTAAGGTCTATAGGGATAGACCGAATAGGATGCTAGGACTTTCACAGAAAATGTACATAGAGGAAGTACTAAAGAGGTTTAGTATGGAAAACTCTAAGAGGGGATTAATACCCTTCAGACATGGTATTCATCTTTCCAAGAAGATGTGCCCTAGCACACCTGAGGAAATAGAACGCATGAGCAATATCCCTTATGCTTCTGCAATAGGGAGCCTCATGTATGCCATGCTATGTACACGACCTGATATAGCCCATGCTGTGAGTGTCACAAGCAGATATCAGTCAAATCCAGGTGAGGAACACTGGACTTCTATGAAATGTATCCTTAAGTACTTAAGAAGAACTAAGGATATGATGTTGGTCTTTGGTAATGGAGAAGTCCAAGTTCAGGGATACACAGACTCGGACTTCATGTCTGATATAGATATCGAAAGTCGACATCTTGGAAGTCTGTTTGTGTGCAATAGTGGAGCTGTCAGCTGGAAGAGTTCCAAGCAAACTGTGATAGCAGATTCCACCATGGAAGCAGAATATATAGCTGCATCAGAGGCTGCAAAGGAAGCGTTCTGGTACAAGAAGTTTGCTGCAGAAATTGGAGTAATGCCATTAGATGCCATTCCTCTTTACTGTGACAACAATGGCGCCATAGCCCTTGCTAAGGAGCCGAGGTCTCACCAGAAGTCCAAGCACATTGAGCGGCGATATCATCTCATCCGCGATTATCTTGAGAAAGGTTACGTTGAGGTCAAGAGAGTCAACTCCGCAGATAATGTGGCAGACCACTTACAAAGCCGTTGGGCCAGCAGAAGATCTCGAAGCCCACCTTGAGAAGATGGGACTTAACTTATAGCCAATTGGCTTTAGGACAAGTGGGAGATTGTTAGATATATATGCCCTAGAAGCCAGAATTGGCTGACACTTGTAATACACTTCTAGGGGCAAAATTATAATTTTGACTATAATTAATGAAATGGGTTATTTTCTATCACACCTGTGTATTTAGTGTCTGTGATACATCCTTTGAGTTAATGGTAATGATAATTCATATTTTCAAGAGTTGAAAATTTAAGACATGATAATCATTATTAACTCATAAAAACAGCTCCCGACCATAGGATCATCACGAGGATGGTGATCGATCCGAAAGGTTGGTGTACGATCGCTTCTCTTTAGTAGATGAGTCTTGAGTCTACGGTGTGGAGACACCGGAGCGAGAGTACAGGTACTCGTTAGAGAACAAGGGCACTGAGCGTGACCACCTCGAGTAGTCATTAGGATGTCTACCTCTCGTCAATGACTGACTCGATGCTGCAGTAGTGTGTCTGGTTCTTTGACCTGAGATGCATCGGCAGTTCACCTTGAGGGTGTTTATGTTTGACTACACCATTACTCGGTCTCCTAGCCATATGGAACCCTGAGGTGTATGTTGGCTGTGACATGTTCTTTGTAGGAACTGAATTGCATCAAGATGGGATCTATCTACCTCGGTGGTAGAGGAGCAGCCCTATGATAATCATGAGAATCAAGTCCTGAAGCCCATGGCCATGGTAGAGTGAAATAATAGAAAGAGTTTCTATTTAGATTTTCACGTTGGACTCGAATCGAATGATTACATCATATGACAGAGACTAGGTTTGACAGTTCACCTTAACCCTAAATCTGATCGGGGTTCAAGATAGAAGAACTTAATCACACAGGTAGCTGCACCAAGAGGTTCGCATTCAACTCTGATGGGTTGCCACCTTATACTGCTAGGTGTCACTGGTGGATTTTGGGAGCAATTAGAATGATTTAGATGATCGATCATTCTAGCTGTTCGAATCAGAAGAGTTCTGATCCATCGAAAGGAGTTTCGATGATGTCTATGATAGAGATCATGACATATCCCATTACCATACAGAACTGAACCTAACTGGGTCACACAAACAAGGGTTTGAATCTGGTGATCATCAATTGAACTGATCTAGTTCAATTGATCTGAATGAGATTCAATTAGGTTCAAGGAAATCGTGCTAGCACTCGATTGAACCTAACGTTCTTCTTTTACTATCATAAATAAGTTGTCCTGACTGAGCCAAAGGAGTTTGTGCTCAATCAGTGGCCTTCATATGGTCTGACTGGAGGTTGTCCAAGTCAGAATAGGTTGCCTTTATTTGTAAGACATTACCTGCGCACTTTTTGGTAACCTACCATTTCTTGTTCTTTGACTTTGGTCAAAAGTCTACCTTGACTGGTCAAATGTTGACCATTGACCCTTTAACTTTTGACCACATGTCATGCACCTATTGGAGAGTGGTGGGGACCTGTCCCCTGGCAGAAACTTGGCAAGGAGAAGGGCGCACGCCAAGGGTGGCATGAGCCCAAGTAGGAGGCGCCTAGGAGTCCTTGTTGGACAAGGACTCCACCTCCCTTTTGGATTCCAATCAGAGTTCTACTAAGAATCCAGTTTGACTGGTCTTAGGCGCCCTCTAAGGAGGAATCCAGGGGTCTCTTTTTCAACCAATCAGATTTAGATCTGATTTCACAAAGGGTTGTGCTTGGTTGAGAGGAAGAGGAGTTGGATCACAAGAGGTCTATAAATAAGACCCTGCGCCCAACCCTAATTCTAAGAGTGAATGCAAGAGAGATTTCCCACTCCCCAAGGCTGCCTCTCCCCTCCTTCTCCATGCCATAGTCTCTTCTCCCCTTGCTCTCCACGTCCAAAAGTGTTTTGGATTTAGATTGGTGCGATTTAGATCAAGGAAAGGCGATCAAAAGCAAGAAGGCTGCGCTGCTGCAAAAGGACGACTGCAGATCTTCAAAAGAGTTTTGAAGATCCTCCAGATCAGATCCAGATCTGATTTTTGGAGGTGTGATAGAGAAGAAGAGGATCTCCAGATCCAACCCAAGTGGATATCGGTAGAGGCCAGGTGCTTGCGTGGCTAAGATCCAGAACCTTCCGCTGCAATCAGGATCATCTACAGGGTAATAGGATTACCCAAATCAGGTAAATTAAATTTGATTTAATTTATCTTATTTTATTTTATTTATTAAAATAATAATAATCAGATCTGAAACATATCAAGATCTGATTGAGATCAAGAAAAAATTTTTGAAATATATCTCTTGATCTAATCAGATCTGGACGAACCTGGACCGGGAAATCAGGATTTCCCTTCAAAGATATCATCTCATTAAAATCAAAGTTGATTACAAAACAAGGGTTTGGAAGATCAGTTATAAAAGAAAGAAGGAAAAAAATCGAAGTTCTAAGAAGGATCAGTTTCCTCGGACTTTGAACTACTAGCCATCACCAAGGATTCCTTCGGGCTGATGATCTTTTCCTCGAGCTTCCTTCTCCTTATTAAGTTGTCATGGAACATTCTATCAATCCTTTGGTAGTTTTCTTCTGATGCTTGTAGTCTTTTTCTCAAAACTTCTGATTCAACTTTAGTATCTTTGATAGCCTACTATTCGCAAATCAACCAAAACTTTAGCCACTGAACTTCGGCCTTCTCCATCCTAACCGATTCTAAGAGTTCGCCCACGATCCTCTTCAGGGAGGCGACCTCCTCTGACTCCCTACTTGTGTCGGATTGATAACTATTAGCGAGCTACTGTTGAAGTTGGGCCACCACACTATTAGTAGTGCATAGCTTCTACTCCAGTGAGGATATCCTCCTACACCAGCCCAATCAATAGTTCTCATAGGTGAGCTCAACATCATGCAACTGCTTCTGGAGTGCAGAATGAAGGAAAATCTCATTTTCCACAACAGGATCATGTAGATCAGATCAGATCTAGAGTAGATTTTTCTAAAAAATTTCTAAATGATCCAATCAAATCTAAGAGTTCTTAGATTTGATCATGGTGATCTAATATTAAAAATTAAAATAAATATAAATTTAATTTAATTTCTTATCCTGTTTGGGTAATCTGATTATCCTGTGATGATCTTGATCTTTCCTGAGATTCTAGAAGGAGCCATGCACGTGCTTAGCCTCTATCAGTATCCACTCAATTAGGATCTAGATATCTTCTCCTCATGAATCTTTTCTCCAAAGATCAGATCGGAATATAATTTTAAGAACCTTTGAAACAACTTCTGAAGACAGCTTGTCCATCTCACAAACACCATCGCGTAGATGCTGAACTCTTCATAAATTTGATTGGATCTTCCTCTCTAATTTGCACCCAACCTTTGGCACATGGAAGAGTGGGAGAGAGAGGATCAATGGCAGCATGGAAGATGGAAGGGGTGGCAGCATATGGACATGGCAATCAGAATTCTCAAAGGGCCTTATACGCAGGTATTTTTATACAAGTTCCTTGCACCATCTAGACTCCTAGGTGACCAAGCAACTCATTTGCTTGATCATCTAGGACTCCAATCTGATAACCCACATCGCCCACTTGATCTTTATCAGGTTTTGTCACCCAAAATTCCTCCCAAGTTGGCATGAAGAAAGGATAAGGAGGAGTCCATGGCGCATGGGACTCCTCGCTTTCAAGAGTTTGATCCAAATCAAACTCTATTAGAAACCCAATCTAGGCATCCCTAAAAATCATAAAATTTGGCTCACCCAAATTATGACTTGAGCCAAATTACATATCTAAAAATTAGAGCAAAATTATTTCTATAGAGATTTCTAGAAGCCTCTGATTAGGTGACCCTTAGTTCTCTTAATTAGGTCAACTTTTGACCCTAGTCCAATTTCACCATGAATGGATTTAATTTCTATAATTAATCTTGTCTGGATAGATTCCAATTAGATGAAACTAAACCCATTCAATGAGTCAAATCAAATTTAACTTAGTTATGATAAATTAAAAAAAATATAGAAGGAGAAAGTCAAGCTCAATCGTGTGCTAGCATGATTACCTTGAACTTGATTGGATCTTATACAACTCAACCAAACTAGGTTAGCTCAATTGATGACATCTACATCCAAACCCTTATTTGTGTGATTCAGTTAGATTTAGGTTTATATGGTAATGAGATATGTTGCGATCTTTATCATCGACATCATCGAAACACCTTTTGACAAACCAAAACTTTTCTGATTCATATAATTAGAATGATCGATTATCAAAATCATTCTAATTGCTTCCAAAATCTACCAGTGACACCTAGCAGTATATGGTGGCAATCCATCAAAACTGAAAGCGAACCTCTCAATGTAGTTATCTGTATGATTGGGTTCTTCTATTCTGAGCCCCAACAGGATTTGGATTAAGGTGAACTCATCATACCCAACATCCATCATATGAATTAATCATTCGATTCGAGTCCAATATGAAATCATAATAGAAACTCTTTCTATCATCTATACTCTATCATGGCCATAGGCTTAAGGACTCAATCTCATGATTATCATTGGGCTACTCCTCATCCACCGAGGTAGATATATCCACAATTGGTGTAATTCAATTCCTATAGTGAACATGCTATAGCGAACATACACCATAGGATTCCAAATGACTAGGAGATCGAGTTATGGTGTAGTCAAAATATAATTGTTAGATATATGTGCCCTAGAAGCCAGAATTGGCTGATACTTGTAATACACTTCTAAGGATAAAATTATAATTTTGACTATAAATAATAAAATGGGTTATTTTCTATCACATAATTATATTTAGTATCTGTGATACATCCCTTGAGTTAATGGTAATGATAATTCATATTGTCAAGAGTTGAAAATTTAAGACATGAATTTTCATTTATTAACTTATAAAATGCTCCTGACCATAGGATCATCATGAGGATGGTGATTGATCCAGAAGGTTAGTGTGCAATCGCTTCTTTATAGTAGATGAGTCTTGAGTCTATGGTGTAGAGACACCAAAGCGAGAGTGCAGATATTCGTTAGAGAATGAGGACACTGAGCATGACCATCTCGAGTAGTTATAAGAAAGTCTACCTTCTCGTCGATGATTGACTTGATGCTGCAGTGGTGTGTCTGATTCTTTACCTGAGGTGCATCGGTAGGTCATCTTGAGGGTGTTATAGTTTGACTACACCATGACTTGGTCTCCTAGCCATTCGAAATCCTGAGGTGTATGTTAGCTATAGCATGTTCATTGTACGAACTGGATTGCACCAAGATGGAATCTATCTACCTCGGTGGATGAGGAGCAGCCCTACGATGATCATGAGAATCAAGTCCATAAGCCCATGGCCATGGCAGAGAGTGAAATAATAGAAATAGTTTCTATTAAGGTTTTCACATCGGATTTGAATCGAATAATTAAATCATATGATAGAAACTAGGGTTTGATGAGTTCACCTTAACCCTAATCTGATCGGGGCTCAAGATATAAGAATTTAATCATGCAAGTAGCTACACCAAGAGGTTCATTTTCAGTTTCGATGGGTTGCCACCATATACTGCTAGGTGTCACTGATGGATTTTGGGAGCAATTAGAATGATTTAGATGATCGATCATTCTAAGTTATCTGAATCAGAAGAGTTCTGATCCATTGAAAGAAATTTTAATGATGTCGATGATGGAGATCATGACATATCGTATTACTATACAGAACTAAACCTAACTAGATCACACAAACAAGGGTTTGGATATAGATATCATCAATTGGACTAACCCAGTTCAATTGATTTGAATAAGATTCAATTAGGTTCAAGGAAATCGTGCTAGCACATGATTGAGCCTAACGTTCTTCTTTTCCTATCATAAAAGTTGTCTCGACTGAGCCAAATGAGTTTGTGCTCACTTAGGTACCTTTACTTAGTTTGACTGGAGCTTGTCCAAGTTAGAAATGGGTTGTCTTAATTTATGAGATAAATTTGAGACAACACCTGCCATTTTTCATCACCTATTAATTCTTGTACTTTGACTTGGTCAAACATTGACCTTTGACCCTTGGACATCTGCCCATGTGTCCTGCACTTATTAGAGAGCAAATAGGGGCTTGTCCCCTCTCTAGAAATTGGAAAGAAGGGGGCACACGCCTAGGATGGCATGCACCCATGGATAGGGACGCTAGAGTCCCATACGGATGGGACTCCAGGTTGCTTCTTGATTTCTACTTAGGTGGCCTTTAGGTATCTACTTTGACCAGTCTTAGGCGCCATCTAAGAATGAACCTATGGATCTCTCATCTGATTAGATCAGGTAATATCATCCCACCAATCAAATTTAGATCTGATTGCATGAAGCAACGTGATTGGCTGGGGTGATGCAGCACTGCATGGCATAGTAGAGTCTATAAATAGACCATGTTTGTGCCCACTTCTAAGCTCTTCTCCTCTTAGCCATGCCCCAATCCTACCCCTCTCCCTTCTCCATGCCACCATCTAGCCCTCTCTCTCCTCTCCATGCTCAAGAAAGTTGGGCCTTCAGATTAGTGCGACTCAGGCAAGAAAAGGCTGACGAAAAAGGAAGAAGGCAACATTGCTGCAGAAACGATGGGTGATCTTCAGAAAAAGTTTTGAAGATCCTTCAAATCAGATCCAGATCTGATTTTTGGAGAAAAGAAAGAGATGGAGAAGATCTCCAGATCCAGCCCAAGTGGATATCGATAGAGGCCAGGCTCTTGTGTGGCTAGATCCAGAACCTCAAGGCTTCAACAGGATTATCAACGGATAATCAGATTACCCAGAATCAAGATAAAATTAATTAGATTTAATTTAATTTAATTTTTTTATTTATCAGATCATAAAATTAGCTCTAAAAAGTGTCAGATCTGATTAGGATCTAAGAGATGATTTTTAAAATATGCCTCTCGATCTAATCAGATCTGAATGAATCTGACCCGAGAAATTCAAGATTTTCCTTCAATAATAGTCTCAAGATAAACTATCGAGCTAGTCATCAATAAGAAGATAGAATTTTTTATGTCAGCTTGAGATGGTCATGCTCAGTGCCCTCATTCTCTAACGAGTACATATACTCTCACTTCGGTGTCTCCACACCATAGACTCAAGACACATCTATCTTAGGAAAGTGATCGTACACCAATCTTTTAGATTGATCACCATTCTCATGATAATCTTATGCTCGGGAGCAATTTATGATTTAATTATGAGAATTCATTTCTTAAATTTTCAACTTTTAAAAATATGAACTATCATTACCATTAATCTAAATGATGTATCATAGACACTTTAAATACATACTATGATATAAAATAATCTTTTTATTAATTTATAGTTAAAATTATAAAATTATCCTTAGAAGTGTATTATAAGTGTTTAGCCAATCTGGCTTTCAGGGCACACATCTAACAAACTCCCACATGATCTAAAGTCAATTGGCTATAAATCTAAGTTCCATCTTCGTAAGGTGGTCTTCAATCTTCTACTGGCTCAATGGCTTTGTCAACGGGTCTACCGCATTGTCTATAGTATCGACTCTCTTAACCTCAATGTATCCCTTCTTGAGGTAATCGTGGATGAGGTGGTATCGCCACTCAATGTACTTGAATTTCTAATGAGACCTCAACTTCTTAGCTAGGGCTATGGCACCATTATTGTCATAGTATAGAGGGACGGCATCTAATGGCATCACTCCAAGCTTTGTGGCAAACTTCTTGTACCAGAATGCCTCCTTTGCAACCTCCGATGCAGCGATGTACTCTGCTTCTATGGTGGAGTTTGCTATCACCGTCTGCTTAGAACTCTTTCAATTGAAAGCTCCACCATTATAAATAAATAGACTTTTAGATGTTGACTTTTGATTAACTATGTCGGACATAAAATCTGAGTCTGTACACCCCTGGACCTGGAGTTCTCCATTACCAAAGACTAGAAATATATCCTTAGTCCTTCTCAAGTACTTAAAGATACATTTCATAGAAGTCCAGTGCTCTTCATCTGAATTTGACTGATACCTACTCATGACACTCACAGCATGGATAATATTAGGTCGTGTACATAGCACGATATACATGAGGCTCCCTATTGTTGAAGCATAAGGGATCTTGCTCATGCGTTCAATCTCCTCAAGTGTGCTAGGGCACATCTTCTTGGAGAGATGAATGCCATGTCTGAAGAGCACTAATTTCCTCATGGAGTTTTTCATGCTCATCCTTTTTAGCACCTCCTCTATGTACATCTTCTATGAGAGACTTAGCTAAAGGAACCGGATCTAGAATTTCATGGGTAGATCTTGAAGCTTTTTCTAGATCATGCAGTGAAAGACATAAATAAATTAAATATTTATTTAAATAAATATAAAAATATTCTAGATCTAAGATTTATTACATGATCAAAGCATGATATTAAATCAAAAATTAAAAATATAAAGGAAAGATTAACATGTTGATCTCGTCAACATGCTACAATACTACATCTAATGTAGCTATAGAATAATAGATTAGATCTGATACCTGAGCAAGTTAGATGTTCTAATATATTGATCTGGGCTTGAGAATGAAGTCACAAGCTGCACACATGTCTGACCTCTAGGAGTCATCCACACAAGCCCATGAACATGATCTGAGATCCTGATGCAGAAAATCAGCACAGTATGCTAGTACTATGCCGATCTCTCTTCGGTGGTCAATTCGATGCTTTCTTCTTTAAGATTTGGACTCTCTAAAATATCAGAAGAAAGAGAAGAGATTTTAGATATGAGACTCTCTCAAAAATAAAATCTCAAAAGGAGGAGGAGAACAAAAAATCAAAATAGCCCTAGAAAAAGATCCTCTTCTTCTTCTCTTTTCTCTCACCTAAATCCCTAGATTGGTGTCTACGGAACCCCCATGCCCAAGGACCTATTAGATATGTGTGCCCTAAAAGCCAAAATTGGATGACACTTGCTATACACTTCTAAGAGCAAAATTATAATTTTGACTATAAATAATAAAATGGGTTATTTTCTATCATAATGTTTATTTAGTGTCTTTGATACATCCCTTGAGTTAATGGCAATGATAGTTTTTTTAAGAGTTGAAAATTTAAGACATGAATTTTCATTATTAACTCATAAAATGCTTCTGACTGTAGGATCATCATGAGGATGGTGATTGATCCAGAAGGTTGGTGTACAATCGCTTTTTTATAGTAGATGAGTCTTGATTCTATGGTGTTAAGATACCAGAGTGAGAGTACAGATACTCGTTAGAGAACGAGGGCACTGAGCGTGACCACCTCGAGCAGTCATTAGAAAGTCTACCTTCTCATCGATGACTAGCTCGAAGCTATAGTTGTGTGTCTGGTTCTTTGATCTGAGGTACATCAATAGTTCACCTTGAGGGTGTTATAGTTTGACTACACTATGACTCAATCTCCTAGCCATTCAAAACTTTGAGGTGTATGTTGGCTATAGCATATTCATTGTAAGAATTGGATTGCACCAATAGAAAATCTAACTACCTCGATAGATGAGGAGTAGCCCTATGATGATCATGAGAATCAAGTCCGTAAGCCCATGGCCATGGTAGAGTGAAATAATAGAAAGAGTTTCTATTAAGGTTTTCACATTGGACATGAATTGAATGATTAATCATATGATGGATATTAGGATTTGACGAGATTATCTTAACCCTAATCTTGTTGGTGCTCCAGATAGAAGAATTTAATCACATAGGTAACTGCACTGAGAGGTTTATTTTCAATTCTGATGGATTGCCACCATATGCTGCTAGGTGTGACTAGTGGATTTTGAGAGCAATTAGAATAATTTAGATGACCAATCATACTAGTTGTCTAAATCAAAAAAGTTTTGATCCATCGGAAGGTGTTTCGATGATGTCAATGATAGAGATCGTGACATATCTCATTACCATACGGAATTGAACCTAACTAGCTCACACAAATAAGATTTGTTATTTGGATATCATCAATTAGACTAACCTAGTTTAATTGATTTGAATAAGATTCAATTAGGTTCAAAGAAATCATGCTAGCACATGATTGAGCCTAATGTTCTCCTTTAATTATCATTAAAGTTTGTCTCGACTAAGCCAAATGTGCCTAGGCTCACTCAGGTACCTTTACTTAGTCTGATCGGATCTTGTTCAAGTCAGAAAAGGGTTGTCTTAATTTATGAGATAAATTTGAGACAACATCTACCATTTTTCATCACCTACTAAATCTTATCTTTTGACTTTGGTCAAACGTTGACCTTTGACACTTAGACATCTACCCATGTTTTATGCACCCATAGGAGAGAAGATGGGGCTTTGTCCCCCTGCTGAAAAGAGGAAAGGAAAGGGGTGCATGCCTAGGGAGGCATGCATCCAAATATGATGACGCCTGGAGTCCCATACAGATGGGACTCTAGGTTGCTTCATGCACTCTACCTAGGTGGCGCCAAAGATTTATCTTTGATCAGTCTTGGTAGCACCTAAGAATGATTCAAATGGGCTCTCATCTGATTGGATCAGATGATGTCATCCCATCAATCAAATTTAGATCTGATTGCATAGAAAGCCTTGATTGGTCGGGATGATGTGGCACTGCAGGCGCAGCAGGATCTATTTAAATTCTGTCTGTGCCTAGGATTTAGATCTTTTGCCCATTGCCTATGCCATATATCCCCTCTCCCTCCCTCTCCATGCCTACCTTTGATTCTCTCTCTCCTCTCCATGTCCAAAAGGTTTTGGGCTTCAGTTTGATGCGATCCAAGCAAGAGAAAGGCAATAGGAGAAGAAAGAAGGCAGCACTACTGTAAGAGACAACTCACATCTTCAAAAGAAGTTTTGAAGATCTTCAAAATCAGATCTAGTTTTGATTTTTGGAGAGGTGATAAAGAGGAAGAAGATCTCCAGATCCTATCCAAGTGGATATTTATAGAGGTCAGGCACTTGCGTGGCTAGATCCAGAACCTCAGGCAGACATCAGGATCATCACAAGTCAATAAGATAAATTAAATTAAATTAAATTTATTTTTTATTTTATTTTATTTTGTTAGATCAATAATATCAGATCTGGAAAGTCTTAGATCTAATTTAGATTCAAGAAAATTTTTTTTAAAATATCTCTCTTGATCCAATCAGATCTAAACAAACCTAATCCAGAAAACTAGATTTTTCCTTTCAACTGGTATCAGAGCTAGGTT
>QRFJ01005861.1:0-18990 GCA_006176705.1 Cocos nucifera
AGTTATAAACAAGTTAGCTTAATTCTGCTTCTAGGCCACATATATCAAAATCTTCCACTTGCCTAAAGCCAATTGGCTACAAATCTAAGTTCATCTTCTCAAGGTGGACTTCGATCTTTTGGCTCAACGCTTTGTAATGGGCATGCAGTATTGCTACGAGTCGACTCTTTGACCTCGACATAACCTTCTTCAAGGTAATCGGATAAGATGATCATCCCCGCTTCAATGTGCTTGATTTTTGTAGAGCTCGACTCCTTAGAAACAAGGCTCTATGCACCATTTTATGCATTACAAGAGAATGGCATCCTGATGGCATCACTCTCATCTCTCATGAGAACTTCTTTATACCAGAATTACTTCGGTCACCCCTGACAGCGTATATACTCTGCTTCCATGTGTAGAATCTCTATCACTGGCTGCTTGAACTCTTCAACTAGAGCACCATTCATCACAAAAGACTCCCAGATGGTCAACTTGATCACTTATTCATCGAACCATAAATAATCCATTCATTACTCCCTGACTTGAGATTCTCTCATACTCAAAAGACACACATCATTTACTTAGTTTCTTCTCAAGCTACTTAAGATATATTTCATTGCAAAGTCCAATGTTACTTCACTGGATTCGACTTGATATCTACTCGTGACACCTAGCATGGGTATCAGGATCGTGTCCATAGACATGGCATTACATAGGCTCCCTATTACGAGCATAAGGATCTTGCTCATGCATTCAATTCCTTCACGTTGCTGAAGCACATTTTCTTGAAGAGATGAATACATGTCTATGAAGGATAATCCCCTCTTGGAGTTTCTATGACTAAAACCTCTTTAGCACTTCCTCATTACAATCTTCTATGAAGTCCTAGCATCCTTTCGTCATCTCTATATAGATCTTAATTCTAAATGAAAGGGATGCTTCTCCTTAGGTCTTTTCATGGAGAATTTTCATGACAACCATATTTTAACATGCTCAGACATGAAATCATTCCATAAGGAGGATTCATCCACGTATAGTACGAGGAAGATCAATATGCCTACCACTGATCTCTTTTGAGGAATCACTGATTCCTCTTCATTTGATGAAATACAACAAATTGATCACAATTCATTGAATGAGATTTCCAGTCTCCGAGATGCTTGCTTAAGTACCATATTAGATTCCTTTGCGAGCTTGCACTTTGATCAACATCACTGGTGTGAAAACCTAGCAGCTGTTCCATAGAGATATCTTCTAAATCCATTAGAACGTGTTTCAGTTTTTTCCAATTTTATTCAAAATGCTTGTCAATCAGAATAATTTGCAATCGATGAATTTAGCATAGCGCATGGCGAAGATAGATGTACTGCACAATAGTATCTTGAAATCTATGTTTGCGCTGATATACAGTTGCCACTAAGTCTAGCTACTTGAATCAGTCTCCATATCTTCCATCTGCATCAATCTTTACTCTTGAAGATCCATTTACTACCCAATAGGTACTATACCTTGTAGGTAGACTACAAGTCCAGGAATTGTATTTGTAGTGCACGAGTCAATTTCTGACTTGATTGCCTCTAACCAATTTCTCAAAGTTCGATATCCGATTCATCCTCATTTCATAGATGTTGTGATCATCACCATGTAACCCATACCAAGGAATATTTCTCTACTTCTCTAAATAACCTACCTAAGTATCTTGCAGAGGAGAAATCTTCCGATCTACTGAGTGGAGAGGTATGATCTGTATGCTACAACTTGTTTTGTTCCATATGTCCTAGCTCTTTAGCTGTAGCTTCTTGTAAGATTTCTTACTTTCAATGCTGCTTTAATACACCTTTGAATAACTATTTTCAAGAAAGATGGCCATCTCGACTCACAATTACATTATTTTTGTTTCTAGAATAATATAGAATAAATATCCTATGACATCTTTAGGATATCCTATGAATCGAGCTCATTAAAGACCTAAACTCTACTTGCCGCTTATCTTTGATATAAGCAGACAATCCCAAATTCTGAGATGACTCAGACTTGATTTCTTACCGTGCCATATCTCATACGGTGTGGTAGGAACGATTTTAGAGGAAACCCTATTCAGTAGATAAATTGAAGTTAACAATGAGTGTCCCCAAAGAAAATCAGGGAGGTCTGTGAAGCTCATCATGGATCGGACCATATCCAATAGAGTCCGATTTCTCCATTCTGAAACCCATTGAGTTGAGGTGTTCCTGGTGGAGTCCATTGAGAGACTATGCCATTTTTCTTGAGATAGTCTAGGAATTCCCGACTAAGGTATTCACCTCCTCGATCTGATCGAAGAACCTTAATGGATTTTTCAGTTTGTTTTTCTACTTCATGTCTGAATTCTTTGAACTTTTCAAAAGCTTCAGACTTATGTCTCATAAGATACACATACCCATACCTAGACAGATCATCGGTAAAGGTAATGAAGTAGATAAAATTGCCTCTAGCCGGCACATCAAATGGGCCGCACACATCAGTATGTACTAGGGCAAGGAGATCTGTGGCCCTTTCCCCATGTCCTACAAAAGGGAGTTTAGTCATTTTGCCTTGAAGACAAGATTCATAAGTTGGATATGACTCAGAAAGTCAACGAACTCAATAGCCTCATTTTTCTCCAATTTGTTGATCCTATCTTCTGCTATATGACCTAATCTCAGTGCCATAGATACCTATCATTTGGACTTTCCCTAGGTCATTTGGCATTCACGTTTTGCTCGATAGTTAGAATAGATACATCAATATGTAGCTGATAAAGATCGTTAATAAGGAAACCATTTGCAATTTTATTTCTTTCATAAAGAATGTTACAATGGTCCTTAAAGAAGGTAATCACATAGCTTTCTAGTGCTAAGCATAAAATAGAAATCAAATTCCTATTAGCTACAGGCACATAATAACAGTCTTTCAAAACTAAGTCTAAACCAGATGGTAATCGAAGAGGATATGTTCCCACCACCACTGCAGCAACTCTTGCTCCATTTTTGATACGTAGGATCATGTCTCTATCCCTCAGCCTCCTGCTATCCTCAAGACCCTGCATGGAAGTACACAGATGAGCACTAGAACCAGAGTTAAGCATCCGACTGGATGCAGAAGAAATCGTAAGGTTAGACTCAATAATGAGCATACCTCCAGAAGGACCTTCCTTCTTGTTCTTCAGTGTGGCTAGGTAAGTAGGGCAATTCCGCTTCCAATGGCCATCGCTGTTGTAATGAAAACACGTTCCTTTATCAGCGGCCTTCTTCTTCAAATCTGCCTTCTTCTTCTTTCCTCCTTCCACCTTCTACTTTTTCGCAGACTTTTTTTTCTTTCCAGAAGATTTTCTTTTAAAAAAAGTTCATTCCATAGCAAGAACTGAGCCTTTAGAACCTTTCATAGAAAGCTCAGTGGTGACCAGCATGTTCATTAATTTGGCCAAGCAATTTTGAAGTTTATGCATGTGGTAATTCATGATGAATTGCCCATATGCATCAGTCAAGCATTGCAGAATAACATCAATCTGTAAATCTAAGTCTAACTTTACACCGAGCTTCTCAAGCTCTTCTAAGTCCTTGATCATCATCAGACAGTGATCTTGGACTGACTGCCCATCATGCATCTTAGCCTTAAAAAGTTATTTCGTGACTTGATACTTGGCTGCGCGACTCTGTTCACCAAACATCTCTTGCAGGTGAGCCAACATTTGGTGAGCAGTCCTGATATCTTCATGTTGGCATTGGAGCTCATCAGACATCGAGCCCAACATGTAATATCTGGCCTTATTATCTTCGTCTATCCATTTTTTCAGAGATGCTCTCTGTTCAGTGGATGGATGGGCTGGTAAGGTGGGAGGGTCCTGGTCCAATACATGGGTTAACTTCTCGGAATCCAAAATGATTTTGTAGTTCCTGAGCCAATCTTTATAATTGGGTTCGGTCAGTCTATGTGTGTCCAGGATACGTGCTAATGGGTTGGATGCAGATATTTTCCTGTAGAGAGTCAAAGATTCTAGTTAGATACTGTAATTATGACTTGACCAATTTATTTAAAAATTTTATTTTTAAACAAATTAGCTTTCACTATTTTTTTGGATCCCTACACTCCCTCTGTAGAGATGCAAAAATCTTCATGATTAATGATTTCTAGTGGGTGGTGCGGTCTCACCAACTGACTCATCACCTCACCTAACAGTTATTGGTGATGGGTTAGCCAATGAGTGAACAACTCTTGTTCAATGATTCTCTAATCATGGTGCACCCAAACTTGATCTCTAATTCATGAATCTCACCGTATCCAGAATATTGATCCACTCCTTAGTTAAGTCAGACCCACCATTTGCACAGACTGGATTCCTAATTGAGTCTCTCACCGTATCCAAAATATTGAGCCCAACTCATCCTCCAGCCCATAGCATCCAATGCCTAATAGACATGGTTGCATCTTTTCGGTGCAACTGAGCCACTGTATCCAGCCGAGAACAATCAACCCCGGAAGGGCCCGCACATCTACAATGGTGGAAGACCTCAGACTTAATCTTTTCTTAGGGAGAATTGATTCAGGTCTCATTAAACTAGACTTGTCATAGTCATAACAATTATGACTAACCTAGTGGCATGGGTTAGCTCGGATTATTGACCACCTCAAATCAGAACTGAGTCAACAGATATGGCCAGGTAAGTGAGACCGGTGGAAGGGATATGCCATTAACTCGTACAAGAACGCATTCAGGTCGAGTAGCTCCCAATTAAAAACCAGTCGGTCGTATGTGCCAAACTTACCTTAGACACCAAATTATTGAGCCAGAACCAATTGGGTTAGCCTACAATCCAGACTCTAACCTCTGAGCCTAATTAGGTCTTGCTTGATCGTGACTCGATCTTGACCCAGACTTAATCCTATTAGGCTGGTCAATTTAAGCATTGTTGATCCCATCTAACCAACTCTTGATTCGGTTTGATCAACCGCTTAGACCTAATTGAGCTACCCAAGCCCGAACCCAGTATTATGAATATGTCTTAGATCTAAAATTCTTAATTTTAGACCTAATTAATATTTCATAATCTTAATTTTTAATTAAGTAGGGTTCATAAACAAAATATGCACAATAAATCCTAGGGTTTCAGGATCTAGGATTTTGCAGAAAGTAAGTTTTGGGTTTCTGATTAAGGACGAACGTGCAGCACCCCTACACATCATAAGAACACCCCATCGGATGGGCGGAGAGGGCCTTTAAACCCTTCTTCATTCTTATGACCGGACGGCCAAGAGGAATGCCTTAATCAGGAACATGTAATACTACAAAACAGTTTTAGATCTATATCATATATCTCATATACAAATTAGATCTAATCATGGCATATTTTGCATACATCTCATGTATCGAATCATGCATATTTTTAGATCTAAATTATCTCATAATAATCTAAAAAATTAGATTTAAATTGATCTTATCAAAATAAACTCTAATCTAGACAACTATGTAGAACTATTCTACAACTAGTCTAGACATGCATCAATCATATCTCATATGATGTTTAAAATTAAATAATTTTTATTTACTATTTTTTAGATATTATTATAATAATTATAATATCAAAAAATAGTAAATAAATAGATCTAAAATATGATTTAATCAAATTAAATTAAAAACATGCAAGACTATTCTATAGAACTATTCTATTTTAGAACTAGTCATGCATATTTTCTAATCTTAGATCCAAATTCATTTAATTTTAATTTTTTCTAATTTTAGATCTGATCACATCTCATGTGACATCTAAAATTATTTATTTTTTGATTAAAATAAATTTAAAATTAGATCTAAATACTTTAGAACCTTGGCTCTGATACCAGTTGAAGGAAAATCCTGATTTTCTAGATCAGGTTCGTTCAGATCTGATCGGATCAAGAGATATATTTCAAAATTTTTTTTCTTTGATCTAAATTAGATCTAAGATATTTTAGATCTAATTCTTATTATTTTAATAATTAAAATAAAATATAGATAAATTAAATCAATATTTAATTTACCTTGATGTAGGGTAATCCTATTATCCGTTGATGATCCTGTAAGCAGCGGAAGGTTCTGGATCTAGCCACGCAAGTGCCTGGCCTCTACCGGTATCCACTTCAGGATGGATCTAGAGATCCTCTTCTTCTCTATCACATCTCCAAAAATTAGATCTGAATCTGATTTGGAGGATCTTCAAAATAGCTTTCGAAGATCAGCAGTTGTCCTTTGCAGCAGCGCAGCCTTCTAGCTTTCTGTCGCCTTTCTCTCACCTAGATTGCACCAACTGAGATCCCAAACTTCTTTGGGCATGGAGAGGAGAGGGAGAAGATGAACTTGGCATGGAGGAGGAAGAGAGAGGCAGCCTTGGGGCATAGGGAATTTTCATTTCTTTGAGTTGGGCGCAGGGTCTTATTTATAGACTATGCGTGATCCAACTCCTCTTCATCCCAACCAATCACAACCCTTTGTGAAATCAGATCTAAATCTGATTGGTGGGAATAGAGTCCCTTGGATTCATCCTTAGATGGCACCTAAGACCAGTCAAAGTTGGTTCTTAGGAGGAGTCTAATTGGAATCCAAAAAGGAGATGGAGTCCCTGTCCAACAGGGACTCCTGGGCGCCTCAAGCTTGGGCGCACGCCACCCTTGGCGTGCGCCCTCCTCCTTGCCAGTTCTGGCAGGGGGACAAGCCCCCACCAGCTCTCCAATAGGTGCATGACATGTGGACAGAAGTCAAAGTATCAATGGTCAACATTTGACCAGTCAAAGGTCAACTTTTGACCAAAGTCAAAGGATGAGAAATGGCAGGTGACCAAAAATGGTAGGTATTGTCTTACAAAATAAGACAACCCTTTTCTGACCTGGACAGGCTCCAGTCAGACCAAGTGAAGGCCTCTGATTGAGCACAAACTCCTTTGGCTCAGTAGGACAACTATTTATGATAGTAAAAGAAGAACGTTAGGTTCAATCGAGTGCTAGCACGATTTTCTTGAACCTAATTGAATCTCATTCAGATCAATTGAACTAGATCAGTTCAATTGATGATCACCAGATTCAAACCCTTGTTTGTGTGATTCAGTTAGGTTCAGTTCTGTATGGTAATGGGATATGTCATGATCTCTATCATCGACATCATCGAAACTCCTTTCGATGGATCAGAACTCTTCTGATTCGAACAGCTAGAATGATCGATCATCTAAATCATTCTAATTGCTCCCAAAATCCACCAGTGACACCTAGCAGTATATGGTGGCAACCCATCAGAGCTGAATGCGAACCTCTTGGTGCAGCTACCTGTGTGATTAAGTTCTTCTATCTTGAGCCCCGATCAGATTAGGGTTAAGGTGAACTCGTCAAACCCTAGTTTCTGTCATATGATGTAATCATTCGATTCAAGTCCAATGTGAAAACCTAAATAGAAACTCTTTCTATTATTTCACTCTGCCATGGCCATGGGCTTCTGGACTTGATTCTCATGATCATCATAGGGCTGCTCCTCTACCACCAAGGTAGATAGATTCCATCTTGATGCAATCCAGTTTCTACAATGAACATGCTATAGCCAACATACACCTCAGGATTTCGAATGGCTAGGAGACCGAGTTATGGTGTAGTCAAACTATAACACCCTCAAGGTGAACTGCCGATGCACCTCAGGTCAAAGAACCAGACACACTACTGCAGCATCGAGTCAGTCATTGACGAGAAGGTAGACTTTCTAATGACTACTCGAGGTGGTCACGCTCAGTGCCCTCGTTCTCTAACGAGTACCTATACTCTCGCTTGGTGTCTCCACACCGTAGACTCAAGACTCATCTACTAAAAAGAAGCGATTGTACACCAATCTTTCGGATCAATCACCATCCTCGTGATGATCCTATGGTCAGGAGCATTTTATGAGTTAATAATGATTATTCATGTCTTAAATTTTCAACTCTTAAAAATATGAATTATCATTATCATTAACTCAAAGGATGTATTACAGACACTAAATACACATATGTGATAGAAAATAATCTATTTTATTGATTATAGTCAAAATTATAGTTTTGCCCCTAGAAGTGTATTACAAGTGTCAGCCAATTCTGGCTTCTAGGGCACATATATCTAACATCAAGATGGTGGCATTGGAAAGCAGATTAAGTTCGAGAAGAAAATCTCACAAGAGCAACGAGCTAAGGACCCTATGGAACCAAATCAAGTTGAGCCAATACAATCACTACCTCCTCCATCTCGTAGATCAAAAAGAATTTTTCGTCCCTCTGAGAGGTACTTAAGTACTATTTCAGAGGAAATAGAGAAAATATTTCTCATAGGTAATTGGGTTCATGGTGATGATCCCAAAATCTATGATGAGACAATATCGAATATCGACTTTGAGAAATGGTTAGAGGCAATGAAGTCAGAATTGACTTGATGTACTAAAACCAAGTCCGAACCCTGGTAGATCCACCTGAAGGTATAGTACCTATTGGGTGTAAATGGATCTATAAGAAAAAGATTGGTGCAGATGAAAATGTGGAGATATTCAAAGCTAGATTAGTGGCAAAAGGATATAGTCAGTGCAAAGAAGTTGACTATTCGGATATCTTTTCGCCAGTAGCCATGCTAAAATTCATCCGCACATTGTTTGCTGTTGCACCCTATTTTGATTATGAAATTTAGAAAATGGACATGAAAATGGCATTCTTAAATGGATACCTTGAGGAAGATATCTATATGAAATAGCCACTAGGTTTCACATCCAGTGATGTTGATCACAAAGTATGCAAGCTACAAAGGTCTATATATGGACTTAAGCAAGCATCTCGAAGCTGGAATGCTCATTTTAATGATGTGATCAAATTATTTGATTTCATCAAGAACGAGGAGAAACCATGTATTTTCAAAAAGGTCAGTGGGAGCACTATTATCTTCCTCGTACTATATGTGGATGATATCCTCCTTATTGGGAATGATATTTTCATGTTGACTATAGTTAAAATATGGTTATCTAAAAAATTCTCCATGAAAGACCTAGGAGAAGCATCCTTTAAATTTTAGGAATTAAGATCTATAAGGATAGACCGAATAGGATGCTAGGTCTTCCACAGAAGATGTATATAGAGGAAGTGCTAAAGAGGTTTAGCATGGAAAACTTCAAGAGGGGATTGGTACCCTTCAGACATGGCATTCATCTCTTCAGAAAAATGTGTCCTAACACACCTGAGGAGATTGAAAGCATGAGCAAGATCTCTTATGCTTTAATAATAGGGACCTTCATGTATGTCATGTTATGTGCATGACCTAATATAGCCCATGCTGTGAGTGTCACGAGCAGATACCAGTCAAATTCAGGTGAAGAACACTGGACTTCTGTGAAATGTATCCTTAAGAACTTAAGAAAAACTAAGGATATGATGTTGGTCTTTGGTAATGGAGAAATCCAAACTCAGGGATATACAGACTTAGATTTTATGTCCGATATAGATGATTGAAAGTCGACATCTATGAGTCTGTTTGTGTTTAATGGTGGTGCTGTCAGTCAGAAGAGTTCCAAGCAGATAGTGACAGCAGATTCAACCATTGAAGCAGAGTACATTGTTGCATCAGAAGCTGCAAAGAAGGCATTCTAGTACAAGAAGTTCACAGCAGAGATTGGGATGATGCCATCGGATGCCATTCCACTATACTATGATAATAATGGTGCCATAGCCCTTGCTAAGGAGCCGAGGTCTCATCAAAAATCTAAGCACATCGAGCGGCAATACCACCTCATCCATGATTACCTTGAGAAAGGTTACATCGAGATCAAGAAAGTCGACTCCGCAGGCAATGTGGTAGAACCACTTACAAAACTATTCGGTCAGTAGAAGATCAAAGCTCACCTTGAGAAGATGAGACTTAGATTTATAGCCAATTGGCTTTAGGTCAAATGAGAATTTGTTAGATATGTGTGCCCAAGAAGCCAGATTGGCTGACACTTGTAATACACTTCTAAGGATAAAATTATAATTTTAACTATAAATAATAAAATGAATTATTTTCTATCACAGTGTGTATTTGAAAGTGTCTGTGATACATTCCTTGAGTTAATGGTAATGATAGTTCATATTTTCAAGAGTTGAAAATTTAAGACATGAATTTTCATTATTAACTCATAAAATGCTCCTGATCGTAGGATCATCATGAGGATGGTGATTAATCCGAAAGGTTGGTGTACGATTGCTTCTTTCGGATAGATGAATCTTGAGTCTATAGTGTAGAGACATCGAAGTGAGAGTATAGGTACTCATTAGAGAAAGTGGGCACCGAGCATGACCACCTCGAGCAGTCATGAGGAAGTCTACCTTCTCGTCGATGACTGGCCTGAAGCTGCAGTGGTGTGCCTGATTTTTTGACCTGAGGTGCATCGATAGTTCATCTTGAGGGTGTTATAGTTTAACTACAACATAACTCGATCTCCTAGCCATTCGAAATCCTGAGGTATATGTTGGCTATAGCATGTTCATTGTAGGAATTGGATTGCACCAATAAGGGATCTATCTACCTCGGTAGATGAGGAGTAGCCCTATGATGATCATGAGAATCAAGTCCACAAGCCCATGGCCATGGCAGAGTGAAATAATAGAAAAAAGTTTCTAGTAAGGTTTTTACATTGGACTTGAATCGAATGATTAATTCATATGATCGAAATTAAGGTTTGATGAGATCACCTTAACCCTAATCTGATTGGAGCTCAAGATAGAGGAACTTAATCATACAGGTAACTGCACCAAGCGGTTCACTTTCAGTTCTGATGGGTTGCCACCATATGCTGCTAGGTGTCATTGGTGGATTTTGGGAGCATTTAGAATGATTTGGAAGATCGATCATACTAGTTGTCTGAATTAGAAAAGTTCTGATCCATTGGAAGGTGTTTCAATGATGTCGATGATAGAGATCATGACATCTTCCATTACCATATGAAATTGAACCTAACTAGGTCACACAAACAAGAGTTTGGATTGGGATATCATCAATTGGATTAACCTAGTTCAATTGATTTGAATAAGATTCAAGAAAATCATGCTAGCACACGATTGAGCCTAATGTTCTCCTTTAACAAACATTAAAGCTTGTCTCGACTGAGCCAAATGTGTTTGGGCTCACTCAGGAATCTTTACTTGGTCTGACTAGAGCTTGTCTAGGTCAGAAAAGGGTTGTCTTAATTTATAAGATAAATTTGAGACAACACCTACCATTTTCCATCATCTGCTAAATCTTGTCTTCGGATATTGGTCAAACATCGACCCTGGATACTTAGATATCTATCCATGTGTCATGCATCCATAGGAGAGAACCTGGGGACTTGTCCTTTTGCTAAAAAGTAGAGAGGCAAGGGGTGCACGCCAAGGGATGCTTGCATCCCATGAGGATAGAAAATGTTGTCCCATACAGATGGGACTCCAGTTGCTTCAGGGAATCAAATTAGGTGGTGCCAAGAAGACTTATTTGACCCAGTCTTAGTGCCACCAAAGGACAATTTTGAGGGACCCTAATCTGATTGGATCAGATGATATCATCCCACCAATCAAGGCCATGATTGGCCAAGATGATGTGGCACTGAATGGCGCAGCAAGGTCTATATAAACCCTGTCTGCGCTTAGAATTTAGTTCTTCTGACTTTAGCCCATGCCACATAGCCCCTCTCCCTCCTTCTCCATGCCAACCTTTGGTCCTCTCTCTCCTCTCCATGCCCAAGAGACTTTGGGCATGAAGAAGGTGCGATCCAAGCAAGTGAAAGGCACCAAGAAAAGAAGAAGGCAGCATTACTGCAAGAGACAATGACTATTTTTCAAAAGCCATTTTGAAGACCTTCAAGATCAGATCTAAATCTGATTTTTGGAGGATTGATTGAGAAAGGTAAGATCTTTAGATCCTATCCGAGTGGATACCTATAAAATCCAGGCACTTGCGTGGCTACATCCAGAACCTCAAGCAAGCATCAGGATCATCATAGGATAATTGGATTATCCAAAATAAAGGTATAATTAAATTTAATTTAATTTTTATTTTTATTATCAGATCAATAAGATTAGATCTGAGGAGTCTTAGATCTTATTAGAATCTTAGAGAAAAATTTTTGAAATATCCCTCCTGATCCAATCAGATCTTAATGAATCTGATCCAAAAAATAGGTTTTTCTCTTCACGTTCATGATTCCTAAAACTAGAACTGAAATTTATCTTTCATCAAAAATTTGTTAGATATGTGTACCCTAGAAGCCAGATTGGCTAACACTTGTAATACACTTCTAAGGATAAAATTATAATTTTAACTATAAATAATAAAATAGATTATTTTCTATTACAGTGTGTATTTGAAAGTGTCTGTGATACATTTCTTGAGTTAATGGTAATAATAGTTCATATTTTTAAAAATTAGAAATTTAAGACTTGAATTTTCATTATTAACTCATAAAATGCTTTCGATCGTAGGATCATCATGAGGATGGTGATTGATCTAAAATGTTGGTGTCTGATCGCTTCTTTTGGATAGATGAGTCTTGAGTCTATGATGTAGAGATATTGGAGTAAGAGTATAGATACTCGTTAGAGAATGAGGGTACTGAGCGTGACCACCTCGAGCAGTGATGAGGAAGTCTACCTTCTCATTGATGACTGGCTCAAAGCTATAGTAGTATTCTGGTTCTTTGACCTAAGGTGCATCGATAGTTCACCTTAAGGGTGTTATAGTTTGACTATACCATAACTCGGTCTCCTAGCTATTTGGAACCATGAGGTATATGTTGGCTATAACATATTCATTATAGGAATTGGATTGCACTAATAAGAGATCTATCTACCTCAGTAGATGAAGAGTAGCCCTATGATGATCATGAGAATCAAGTCCATAAGCCCATGGCCAAGGCAAAGTGAAATAATAGAAAGAGTTTCTATTAGGATTTTCACATTGGACTTGAATCGAATGATTAATTCATATGATAAAAATTAGGGTTTGACGAGATCACCTTAATCCTAATCCGATCGGGGCTCAAGATAGAAGAGCTTAATCATATAGATAACTATACCAAAAGATTCGCTTTTAGTTCTGATGGATTGCCACCATATGCTGCTAGGTGTCACTGATGGATTTTGAAAGCAATTAGAATGACTTGGATGATCGATCATACTAGTTGTCTGAATCAAAAAAGTTCTGATCCATCGGAAGGTGCTTCGATGATGTCGATGATAGAGATCATGATATATCCCATTACCATATGGAATTGAACCTACTTGGGTCACATAAATAAGGGTTTGAATCTAGATATCATCAATTGGATTAATTCAGTTCAATTGATTTGAATAAGATACAATTAGGTTCAAGAAAATCATTCTAGCACACGATTGAGGCTAATGTTCTCCTTTAACAATCATTAAAGCTTGTCTCAACTGAGCCAAATATATTTGGACTCACTCAGAAACCTTTACTTAGTCTGATTGGAGCTTGTCCAGGTTAGAAAAGAATTATCTTAATTTATGAGATGAATTTGAGACAACACCTACCATTTTCGTCATCTGCTAAATCTTGTCTTCGGATATTGGTCAAATATTGACCCTGGACACTTAGATATCTGCCCATGTGTCATGCACCCATAGGAGTGAACCTGAGAACTTTTTCCCCTACTAAAAAGCATACAAGAAAGGGGTGCATGCCTAGGAAGGCATGCGCCCCATGAGGATAAAAGATGGAGTCCCATACAGATGGGACTCTAGTTGCTTCAGGGGATTAAATTGTGTGATGCCAAGAAGACTTATTTGACCTAGTCTTGGCACCACCTAAGAAGAGTTTTAAGGGTCTCTAATCTGATTAGATCAGATGATATCTTTCTACCAATCATATTTAGATCTGATTGCATAAAGGGTCATGATTGGTCAGGATGATGTGATACTGCATGGTGCTGTAGGATCTGCATAAACCCTATCTACACCTAGAATTTATTTCTTCTACCTTTAACCCATGCCACATAGCCCCTCTCCCTCCTTCTCTATGCCACCCTTTAGTCCTTTCTCTCCTCTCCATGCCTAAGGGACTTTGGGCATGCAGAAGGTGCGATCCAAGCAAATGAAAGGCGCTAGGAAAGGAAGAAGGCAACTCTGCTGCAAGAGACAATGGCTATTCTTCAAAAGCCATTTTGAAGATATTCAAGATCAGATTTAGATCTAATTTTTGGAGGATTGATTGAAAAGAAGAAGATCTTTAGATCCTATTCGAGTGAATACCGATAGAGGCCAGGCACTTGCATGGCTATATCCAGAACCTTAGGCAAACATCGGGATCATTACAGGATAATTGGATTACCTAAAATATAGATATAATTAAATTAAATTTTTATTTTTATTTTTATTATCAAATTAATAAGATTAGATTTGAGGAGTCTCAAATCTGATTAGGATCTTAGAGAAAATTTTTTTGAAATATCCCTCCTGATCTAATTAGATCTGAACGAACCTGACTCAAAAAATAGATTTTTTCTTTCAACTGGTATCAGAGCTAGGTTCCATAATTTATTAGATCTAATTTTAATTTATTTTTGATCTAATAATTAGATGGTTTTAGATGTCACATTAGATATGATTAGATCTAAAATTAAAAAATTAAAAATTAGATAATTTAATCTAAGATGTATGAGATGCATGACTAGACTAGGAATAAAATTATTCTATATGTAATCTAGCATGATCATAATTTTAATTTAATTAATTATAATTTTTAGATCTATTTATTTATTATTTTTTTATATTATAAATATTATAATTAGATCTAAAAAATAAAAAATAAATTTATTTAATTTATTTATATGAGATATGATAGATGCATGTTTAGACTAGTTGTAGAATAGTTCTACAAAATTATCTAGAATAAATTTTAACTTGATATGATCAAATTTAAATCTTATTTTTTAGATGTTTATGAGATAATTTAGATCTAAAAATATGCATAATATGATACATGAGATGTATGCAAAATATATTTTTAGTTAGAATAATTTTTATATATGTGAGATATGATGTAGATCTAATTAGTTTTATAGATTTATCATATTTCTGATTAAGACGTTTCCCTTGGACGTCCGATTATAAGAATGAAGTAGGATTTAAAGGCCCTCTCCTTCTATTCGATGGGATGTTCTTATGGTATGTAGGGATGCTACGCATTCGATCTTAATCAGAAATCAAAACTTTTTTCTGCAAAATCCAAGATCCAGAAATCCTAAGATTTTATATACATATTTTATTTATGAACCCTAAACTTAATTAAAAATTAAGATTATAAAATATATTAGATTTAAAATTAAGAATTTTTAGATCTAAGATATATTCATAAAATTGGGTTCAGACTTGGGTAGCTTAATTAGGTCTATTGATTGATCAAACTGAATCAAGTTGGTTAGGTGGGATCATGAGTACTTAAATTGACCAGCCTAATAGGATTAAGTCTGGATCAAGGTCGAGTCACATGAGTGATCGATCAAGTTAAGACCTAGTTAGGCTCTATGGTTAGAGTCTGGATTGTAGGCTAATCCGATTGGTTCTGGCTCAATATTTTGGTGTCTAAGGTAAGTTTGGCAGATACGATCAACTGATTTTTAATTGAAAGCTACTCGACTCGAATGCATTCTTATCGAGTTAATGGCATATCCCTTCCATCGGTCTCACTTACCTAGCCATATTTATCGACCCAGTCCTGATCTAAGATGGCTAACAATATGAGCTAACCCATGCCATTAGGTAAGTCATAATGATTATGGCTATGTCAAGTCAAGCTTAAAGAGACCTAAATCAAATCTTTCTAAGAAAAGATTAAGTCTAAGGTCTTCCACCATTATAGATGTGCGGACACTTTTCGCAGTTGATTGTTCTCGACTGGTCACAGTGGTTCAGTTGCACTAGAAAGATGCAATCCTGTCTATTAGGCATTGGATGCTATGGGCTGGAGGATGGATTGGGCTCAATATTTTGGATACGGTGAGAGACCTAATTAGGAATTCAATCTGTATAAATGGTGGGTCTGACATAACCAAGGAGTGGATTAATATTTTGGACATGGTGAGATTCATAAATTAGAGATCAAGTCTGGGTGTACCATGATTAGAAAATCATTTGACAAGAGTTGTTCACTCATTGGCTAATCCATCACCAATAATTATTAGGTAAGGTGATCAGTCAGTTGGTGGGACTGCATCACCCACTAGAAATCAGTAATCGTAAAGATTTTTGCATCTCTATAATGAAAGTTTAGGGATCCAAGAAAATATTGGGCACTAATTTGTTTAAAAATCAAATCCCTAAGTAAATTGGTCAAGTCTTAATTAGAAAATCTAACTAAAAACATTGACTCTCTACAAGAAAAAAAATATCTGCGTCCAACTCACTAATCCGTATCTTCGACATCCATAGACTGACCAGATCCAATTACAAGGATTGGCTTCAAAACTTCAAAATTATTTTAATTTCTAAGAAGTTTACTCATGTATTGGATCAGGATCCCTCTATCTTACCAGCTCATCCATCTGCTGAATAGAGAGCATCTCTTGACAAATAGATGAATGAAGATAATAAGGCTAGATACTCCATGTTAGGCTCGATGTCTAATGAGCTTCAGTGCCAACATGAAGATATTAAGACTGTTCGCCAAATGTTGGCTCACCTACAAGAGTTGTTTGGTGAACAGAGTCACGCAGCCAAATATCAGATCACTAAATGACTATTTAAGGCTAAAATGCATGATGGGCAATCAATGCAAGATCATTATCTAATGATGATCAAGGACTTGGAAGAGCTTGAGAAGCTCGGAGTGAAGTTAGACCAGGATTTGCAGAATGATATAATTCTGCAATTCTTGACTGATGCGTATGGGCAGTTCATCATGAACTACCATATGCATAAACTTCAGAATACTCTAGCCGAGCTTATGAATATGCTGGTTACTACTGAGCTTTCCATGAAAGATTCTAAAGGCTCAGTAATTGCTATGGAATGAACATCTTCCAAGAGAAAGTTTTTTTTGAAAGAAGAAGAAGTCTTTAGAAAAGCAGAAGGTGAAAGATGGAAAGAAAAAGAAGGCAGAGCTGAAGAAGAAAGCCGTTGACAAAGAAAAATATTTCCATTATAATACTGACGGCCACTAGAAGTGGAACAGCCCTACATACCTGGCTACCTTGAAGAATAAGAAGGAGACAGGTCCTTCTAGAGGTATGCTCATTATTGAATCTAATCTTATGATTTCTTCTGCATCCAGTTGGGTGCTTGACTTTGGTTCTAGTGCTTATTTGTGCACTTCTATGTAGGATCTTAAGGATAACTAGAGGTTGAGGGATGGTGAGATGATTCTATGCATTGGAAATGGAGCAAGGGTTGCTGTTGTGGTCATAGAAACCTATCCTCTTTGACTACCATCCAACTTAGATTTAGTACTTAAGGATTGTTATTATGTGTCTGTTGTAAGCAGGAATTTGATTTCTATTTCATGTTTAGCACAAGAAGGCTATGTAGTTAGTTTTCTTAAGGATCATTGTAATATTCTTTATGAAAGAAATAAAATTGCAAGTGATTTTCTTATTAACGGTCTCTACCAGTTACATATTGATATATCTATCTTTAATATCGAGCAAAATATGAATGCCATAAGATCAAAATGACTCAAGGATAGTCCAAATGATAGGTATCTATGGCACCTAAAGCTAGGTCATATAGCAAAAGATAGAATCAACAAATTGGAGAAAATTGGACTATTGAGTCCATTGACTTTCGAGTCATATCCAATTTATGAATCATGTCTTCATGGCAAAATGACTATGCTCCCTTTTGTAGGATATGGGGAAAGGGCCATGGAACTACTTGTCCTAGTACATACTGATGTGTGCGGCCCATTTGATGTGCCGGCTAGAGGCAAGTTTGACTACTTCATAACCTTTATCGATGATTTATCTCAGTATGGGTATGTATATCTTGTGAGACACAAGTCTGAAGCCTTTGAAAAGTTTAAGGAATTCAGACATGAAGTTGAAAAGTAAACTAGAAAATCCATTAAGATTCTTCGATCAGATCAAGAAGGTGAATACCTTAGTCGAAAATTTCTGGACTATCTCAAGCATAATGGCATAGTCTCTCAATGGACTCCATCTGGAACATCTCAACTCAATGGAATTTTAGAACGGAGGAACTAGACCCTACTAGATATAGTCCAATCCATAATGAGCTTCATTGATCTTCTTGATTTTTTTTGGGGATATAGTCTTTTAACTATTATATATTTACTGAATAGGATTTCCTTTAAAACCATTCCTACCACACCGTATGAGATATGGCATGGTAAGAAATCAAGTCTGAGTCATCTCAAAATTTAGGATTGTCCGGCTCATGTCAAAAGACAACAAGCAGACAAGTTAGACTATAGGTCCTTTAGAGCTCGATTCATAGGATATCCTAAAGAATCATTAGGATATTATTTATACATTCCATAAGACCACAATATGATTATGAATCGACATGCCATTATTCTTGAAAAATAATTCATTTAAGATGGTGGCATTGGAAAGCAGATCAAGCTCGAGGAGAAAATTTAAAAAAGCAACGAGCTGACCCTATGGAACCAAATCAGGTTGAGCCAATACAATCACTACCTCCTCCACCTCATAGATCAGAAAGAATTTTCCATCCCCCTGAGAGATACATAGGTACTATTTTAGAGAAAGTAGAGAAAATGTTCCTTATAGGTAATGAAATTCATGGTGATGATCCCAAAACCTATGACGAGACAATATCGGAATAGTTCGCTTTGAGAAATAGTTAGAGGCAATGAGTTAGAAATTGACTCGATGACTCAAATCAAGTCTGGACCTGGTAGATCTTTGTTTGATTTTTCTTTTATTATTACACCTAAGTATCGTTACTATTGGGTGTAAATGGATCTTACAAGAAAAAGATTGGTACAGAGGAAATGTGGAGACATTCAAAACTATCTCCT
>QRFJ01005862.1:0-47947 GCA_006176705.1 Cocos nucifera
TAGAATTGAAAAGAATAATGAAACTTTCTTTATTAAATTTAAAACTAAGATGCAGAATTTAAATACAAGAAATTAAAGAAAATTCAAGAATTTTAATACAAGAAATTAAAGGAAAAAAAAAACTAGATGGAGATCGCAGATCAGCGTAGGCATGAAGATGGCGTAGAAGATCGGCTCTTCTTCTCAGCACCGCAGCTTTGAAGCAACCTTTAATCCAGAGCTTGACTTCCACCCTATACCTTAGCTTCCCTTCCAACCCTCTCCCCTTTCTTAGAGGCTTAGGATCCTTTTTATAGAGCTAGAAGAGGTTAGATATTTATTTCTAAAAGCAATATGGGACTAATTTGCCTTTGTAATCATAAAAATCTGAATAAAATTTGAATAAAAACAACTCTGTTATGACTCTGGTAAATCTGGTAAAATCTGGCCTATTCGATAGGAATCCGAACGGTTCCAAAAATCATCAAAATCGGATGCCTATCAGCCCAGATCAGGCTCGGAATTAAATTTCTGGCCGTTCCGATCGCGCTTGATCGAGGAAATCTGGCCGCAAATCGCGCTTCGGGAGTCCTGATCACCGCCGGGAGCATTCTGGACCGTCGGATCGAAGCTGGAATCAAGCGCTGCCGTTTGATGGTGATCCGAGTGAAATTGGCAATCAAAAAAAATGCTGACCGTCCGATCTTAACCGCAATCAACCGCACCGTCACGATCGCGCAATTACTGTTCCCATGGACCGCGTAGACCGGCCGCACCGCACACCGCAACCAATCAACGCTTTCTATTCGCCGAGTGAAATGACCAAGATTGCCCTGTGAGCCGCGATAAAATTTCTGTAGACCCTTTAAGGGTCTAGGTCCACCACGTGGCAGGCTCTGATTCGCCGGACTTCTGCTGAGCTGGCGGTCCACGCCTGGATCGTAGACCGGCTGATGGCTTCAATGACTGAGTCGGCTTTGATGGCTTCGGCGGCTTGGCTCGGCTTGGCTCGGCCTTGGTGGCTCGGCTTGCGGAGCCGGTTGAGCCATTTTCTTTTATTTAATTTTTATTTATTTTATTTTATTTTTTTAAAAATTCATATCTTTTTCATTTTAGCTCCATTTTACTTAAAATTTATTTTCGTTGTGATCAAAAAAATGAGCTCTTTCTTTTGATAATAAAATTTTATTTTTTATTTTTTATTTATTTTTTATTATTTTTTTAATTAATTTTTTAATTAATAAAAATATGAATTTTTCAAAAATTATATATAAATTGATTGATAATTTTTAAAAATTAATATAAATTAATTAATAAATTAATACTTTTATTGATGAATTTATTGATACTTATCACACCCCCCAACTTAAGCTTTGCTCGTCCTCGAGTAAAGAAAGAATTTTAAGTTTAGATCAAGTACCATATTTCATTGAGATCTTCCTTCACAAAAAATAAATCTAAGGTTTAAGATCAAAAGTTTAGACAGTATCACTAACTAAGTATTGAGTTTCAGAAGTAAATTTTCATGGCAGATTAATCAGAAACTTTCTTAGAGTTCATCTAAAGATTTTCAGCACTTTTTGTCGTGAATACTAACTTAGCATTTGGGTGTTGATTCAAAGGGACAAATGAATCTTCTTTTTATCACCTTATTTTGGTTAGTTTTCTATATACTCCCAAGTTAAAGTGCATGAATTAAGGTAGCTTTCACACTGCTTTTTTTTTTTTTTTTTTAAATTGTGCTGAGCATCCTGGCCTTCCCTTCACCATTTGATGTGAACTTCTACACTTGACTTAAGGTGCAAGAGTTCTAGCTTAGGGCAATCCACATATACTCTATTTTTTGCACTTTTTTTTTTTTTTTTTTTTTAAAATTTAAGCAGGTAGCTCTTTCCTTAAATTCAAGTTTCTTTAATTGAAGTATATATAAACCATCAATTTTTAGTGATAATTGAATCCTCAATTTAGCCTTATAATCAACACCTGCTGTGCTTCATTAGTGTGCATGTGCAATTAGAAGTGCTGTTAGCCTTTAAATGACCTAAGTAGGCTGCTAATGGTCTGACCAAAGTAATCTGCTTCTTAACTCGCTACCATTATTAGTTAATACTTTCTAACTTTATTACTTTTCCTAGTTTATTTTGCTTAAGATTCTCTTTCCTGAAATATGGTTTGCATCCAAAATTTTTTTTTTAAATAGTTTTATTATTATATATATTTATTTATATTTTTATTTTATTTATTTATTTTTTTTATTTTTAATTTTTTAATATTTTATTTATTTATTATTATTATATTATTAATAATTTTTTATTTTTTATTATTTATTTATTTATTTATATTTTTTATTTTATTTTTTTATTTTTTATTATTTTTTTTTATTTTTTTTTTTTTACTTTTTACCCCCCAACTGAATTGACATTGTCCTCAATAGAAAGAAAGACAAATAAAAGGGTGAAAATTATGTTTGTTTATTTAGATGGGTTTTGAAGCTTATGATCCTTCTCCAGCCTTTTGTGGTCCTTCTCCAACTTAGCCTAAAAAGAGACTAAAAAGAATAAATTAGATTCAAGAAGTATTGGGTTGCCTCCCAATAAGCGCTAAGTTTATTATCTTCAGCCAGACAAAATGCAGTTTAATTCATTATGGTTCTATTAATTGTACTTGATCAATATTTTCGATTTAATGATATCCCTTCGATATATGGTTTAAGCCTTTGGCCATTTACCTTAAAAAAATTTTTAGTCCTGGGATCATAGAGTTTAATTGCACC
Organism: Cocos nucifera; assembly: GCA_006176705.1. Classification (NCBI taxonomy): domain Eukaryota; kingdom Viridiplantae; phylum Streptophyta; class Magnoliopsida; order Arecales; family Arecaceae; genus Cocos; species Cocos nucifera. The sequence continues at coordinate 2,753 of QRFJ01005862.1, forward strand.
ATGTGGGAATACATGATTAACTATATAAGGTCCATCCCATCTGGATTTTAAGTTTTTCAGGGAAATAATCGAAGCCTTGAGTTAAATAACCAGACTTGTTGATTTGGCTCAAAGGTTTTTCTTGAAATATGTTTATCATGGAAGGCTTTCATTTTTTCCTTATAAATTTTTGAATTTTCATAAGCTTCTTGCCTTAATTCTTCTAATTCACTCAATTGTAACATCCGATTGGAACTAGCTTTGTTTAAATTGAAATTTAATTATTTTATTGCCCAATATGCTTTATGTTCAAGTTCTACCGGAAGGTGACATGCTTTTCCATAGATTAATCTATAGGGAGACATTCCAATAGGGGTTTTATAAGCTGTCCTATAGGCCCATAATGCATCATCCAATCGATCTGACCAATCTTTTCGATCAGGCCTAATAGTCTTTTGTAAGATATTCTTGATTTCCCTATTAGAGACTTCTACCTGACCACTTGTTTGCGGATGGTATGGTGTAGCTATCTTATGTGTCACCCCATATTTTCGTAATAAAGTTCGAAATTGATGATTTGTAAAATGGGTACCCCCGTCACTAATGATAGCACGTGGAAATCCGAACCTGAAAAAGATATTCTTCTGAATAAATTTTAGGACTACTTTATGATCATTGGTTCATGTTGCTATTGCTTCAATCCATTTAGAAACATAATCGACAGCTACCAAAATGTATTCAAATCCATTGGAAGGTGGAAAAGGTCCCATAAAATCAATTCCCCATACATCAAAAATTTCAACCACTAAAATGGGGTTCAAAGGCATCATGTCTTTCTTTGAAATATTCCCTAAGGCTTGACACTTAAAACACTCCTGACTAAAAGTATGGGCATCCTTAAATAATGTTGGCCAATAAAAACCACTTTGTAACACTTTGGCCGCAGTTTTTCGTCCAGAAAAGTGTCCTCCACAAGCAAGAGTATGACAAAATTGTAAGATACTCCATTGTTCAGATTCAGGAACACATCTACGAATGATTTGATCAGCACAAATTCTAAAAAGCTCAGGATCTTCCCAAAAATAATATTTGATTTGAGCAAAGAATCGATCCTTTTCATTCTTAGACCAGCCATCAGGAATTTGTCCTATGACTAAGTAATTGACAATATTTGCAAACCAAGGAGTCTTTGTATGTGAAACTGTTAACAATTGTTCATCTGAAAAAGATTCTCTGATTGATACAGGTTCATTATCTTTCACTAGGATCCTAGACAGATGGTCTGCTACAACATTTTTAGATCCCTTCTTATCTCGAATTTCAATGTCAAATTCTTGTAACAGTAAAATCCATCTAATTAATCATGGTTTAGCATCTTTCTTTGAGAGCAGGTATCTCAAGGCTGAATGATCCGAGTAAATTATGATTTTTGATCCTAATAAATATGATCTAAACTTTTCTAGGGCAAACACAATGGCTAGCAACTCTTTTTCAGTGGTGGTATAATTCATTTGTGCTTCATTCAGAGTTCTACTAGCATAATAGATCACTACAGGACATTTGTTTACCCTTTGGCCTAGGACAGCTCCTATGGCAAAATCTGAGGCATCGCACATAATTTCAAAAGGTAGTGACCAATTAGGAGGTTGTATGATTGGAGCTTTGGTCACAGCTTCTTTTAAGATTTCATAAGCTTTAAGACAATTTTCATCAAAGTTAAAAGAAACATCCTTAGCAAGCAGATTACACAAAGGACGAGAAATTTTAGAGAACTCTTTGATGAAGCGACGATAGAATCCTACATGACCAAGAAAAGATCGAATTTGTTTGACAGAAGTGGGAGGAGGAAGTTTAGAAATTAGTTCAACTTTAGCTTTATCTACCTCAATCCCTTTCTTTGGATACTATATGTCCTAAAACGATCCCTTCTTGAACCATGAAGTGGCTCTTTTCCCAGCTTAACACTAGATTAGCCTCAATACATCATTTTAATATTTTCTTCAAATTGTTGAGACAACTCTCAAAAGATTCTCCAAAGACTGAAAAGTCATCCATGAATATTTCTAAGAAATCTCCTATCATGTCTGAAAATATTGACATCATGCACCGTTGAAAAGTTGCAGGTGCATTACATAATCCGAATGGCATTCTACGGAAAGCAAAGGTTCCATAAGGACATGTAAAGGTGGTCTTTTCTTGATCTCCTGGGTAGATTGCTACCTGATTGTATCCCGAGTATCCATCTAAAAAGCAAAAGTATTGTTGGCCTGCTAGTCTTTCTAGGATTTGATCGATAAAGGGTAAGGGAAAGTGATCTTTTCGGATGGTTGTATTGAGTTTTCTATAATCTATGCAGACACGCCACCCAGTGGAAAGTCGTCGTGTTGGTACTAAGTTTCCATGTTCAGTGCGGACAACCGTAAGTCCAGATTTTTTTGGAACAACTTGTGTAGGACTCACCCAGTGGCTGTCAGAGATAGGATAAATAATTCCAGCATCTAACCATTTAATTACCTTCTTTCTTGACTACTTCTTGCATGTTAGGATTAAGCCTTCTTTGCATCTCTCGAGTTGGTTTGGCATTATCTTCTGTATAAATATGGTGCATGCATATTGACGGACTAATTCCTTTTAAATCGGCAATGGTCCACCCTATGGCCTCTTTATATGTTTTTAGAATATTTACCAATTGGTTTTCCTGTTCAGTAGTTAAGTTGGAAGCAATTATTACTGGTAGGGTTTTCTTTGATCCTAAAAATACATACTTAAGTGATTCAGGTAAAGGTTTTAGTTCAAGTTGTGGTGGGGCCTGAATTGAAGGACGTAGTGGTTCAATTTTTTGCTCAGGTAAGGGCTCAATTTTCACTGACCAAGGTAATGAATGTGATGGTTGAGGTAAATTAAGCAGGGTATTTACTTCCTGGGTTTGAGTATCTTCAGTGGGTTCATCATCTTGTAGTAAATCTAAGAAGGAATTAGATTCAACTATTTCATCTATCTGATTGATTACAAAGCAGTCTTCCTCCTCTTGGGTGTACTTTGGGGTATTAAAAATATTAATTCTTACTTTTTGATTCCCAAAAGAAATATCCATAGCTCCCATTTTACAGTTGATATTGGCATTCGCGGTTGCTAAGAATGGACGTCCTAAAATTATGGGATTTTGGTTCAGCTCTTGGGATGGTTCCATGTCAAGTATGAGAAAGTCTATAGGAAAATAACATTTATCTACTCTAACTAGAACATCCTCAATTAAACCACGCGGTGTTTTTATAGATCTATCAGCTAATTGCAAAATGACTGACGTGGGTTTTAATTCTCCAATCCCAAATTTTTCATAAACCGAGGTTGGAAGGAGGTTTACACTAGCTCCTAAGTCTAGTAATGCTCGGTCAAAGGTTATACCTCCAATAACACATGAAATTAAGGGTGCACCAGGATCTTTCATCTTTTGAGGTATTGGATTTAACAGGACCGCACTTACATCCTCGGATAGCATAACTCTTTTGGTGGTTCGTGGCTCACGCTTTTGGGTACAGAGTTCTTTAAGAAATTTAGCATAGGCTGGAACATGCTGAATTGCATCGAGGAGGGGTAAATTAATATGAACTTGTTTAAATAGTTCCATTAGCTCCTTGTTGCGTGTTTCTTGCTTTTTGCGAGAAGAGCCTGCTTCTAAGGCCGAAGGGAACGGGGCTTTGGGTTTATATGTCTCAGCTAATTCATCTGTTCTCTTCTTTTCTTTATCCATCTTATCAGTGTCAGTACCAGTCATAAGCTCAAGTTCTTCTATATGATTATCCTCTTCTTCAAATTTCTCATCTTGGCTAACATCAGTATTGGCCTCTATCACCTGGTCTTGATATGGGTCCTTAAGAATCCTACCACTTCTAAGTTCAGATATTGCTTTGGCATTTTCTAATTGGGGGTTCTTAGGTGGAATGTTAGATGGATGAGTAAATCCAGGTGGTTGATAGACATTGGATGGATTATTTTTAGGATTTGCAATTGGTTGGCTTGGTAATTGACCCGGTTCTCTCCTCATGCTAGACTCAGCTATTTGTCCTATTTGAGCTTCTAGTCTGGCGATTGATTGTTGTTGGCTTAGAATTAATTGTTGAAGTTGATTGAATTTATCATCGGCTAGATTGGTCTGTTGAGGAGGTGGGTATGAGGGTTGATTATAATGTAGTGGTTGAGAAGACTGACTAGGCTGACCCTTATTATAGGCATAGTTCTGGTATTGGGGCCTATTTTGATAATTCTGAACTGGTGGGATTTGGGTCTGAGCCTGAGTTTGTTGTGGTTTCCAAGAGAAATTAGGATGGTTTCTCCAACCAGGATTATATGAATTTGAATATGGGTCATTAAGTGGTTTTGAGTAACCTTGAGCAGCTTGGACTTGTTCTTGGATAAGAGGTGGTAATTGTGCAACCGTGGGACATTCACTTACATGATGTGTTGGGCTAGCACAAATAGAGCAAATCACTTGATAATTAGAAGCTGGTGTGTATTGTGCAGGGGATTGTTGACCTAAGTTTAGGAATTGATCTAATTTCTGTGCAATAAGGTCGACTTTATCTAATTTTTGTGCTATTATGTTCAAATCTGCCTTAGAATTGAGTTCCAAAGTTTTGATCTCATAAATTCCTGCCCGTTTTTGTTGAGAAATTGATCTTTCATAAGAAGATAATGAAGCATGGTTAATAGAGTTTTCACTTAAAGTTTCAAACAAGGTATAAGCTTCATCCTCACTTTTGCTCATGAATGCACCTCCACAGGATGCATCAACCATCTGCTTATATTGATCTCCTAAACCTTCATAGAAAGCTTGTACAATTTGCCACTTAGATAGACCATGGTGTGGGCATTTTCTAAGGAGTTCCTTAAGTCTTTCCCATGATTCATGAATTTGTTCCCCTGGAAGCTGAGCAAATCCCATGATGGCTCGCCTCATGGTATTGGTTCGTCCTATGGGATAAAATTTCTTAAGAAATTCATGTTGCATCTCTGCCCATGTTTGAATTATTCTTCCTAATGTGCCAAGCCAGTACTTGGCTTTATCTTTTAATGAGAAAGGGAACAAGGTCAGTCTAAGGGCATCATCAGAAAAATTCTGAATTTTTACCGTAGAGCAGATTTCTAAGAACTCATCCAGATGTTTATAAGGGTCTTCATTGGCATTCCCACAAAAAGATGGGAGCATCTGGATTGTGGTCGACTTAATCTCATAGTGACTAGCAGGGATATCAGGTATGTGGATGCAAGTTGATGGGTTGTAGGTGGAAGGAATAAAGTATTCCTTCATCTGCCTAGGTGGTTCTTCACGATTTCCAGCCATTTGATTATCTGGTCTTAAATGAATTAGTCTTTCAATTTTAGGATCTGGTTTAACTAGGTCAGGTAAAAGTGATCTTCTACCATGCATGTACTAGTGCAATTTGATATATGGTTCAAAAAAAAATTTTTTTTTTTAAATTATTATTTATTTATTTATTTATTTATTTTTTTAAGAAAAGAAGAGAGAAAGAAAGAAGAGGAAAAATCCTAAAGAATCTTAAATCTGGAGAAGATAGGGAGGAGTTAATTTTTATGTTAGATATTATTTGGCAAACAAGTTAGGCAATCAATCCTGACTAAGAGTTATCCAAGATCTAGACAGCTCCTAACTGCCAAGATCACCTTCAAGCCCTCCAAATAGAGGATTAACCAATCAACTGGCCAGGTAAGTGTAAAGTCGGTGGGAGTCCCTCCGTTGCTTGCCTTAGACACCAATTGTGCTTGGCCAGGTAAGCGAACAGAACCAATTAAGTAACCACCTTCTTTCGGGCCCAATCATCCCTGAACCACTTTCCTAGACACCAGTCAAATTGATTAATCCTAACTTGGTTCAACTCTTAGGATTTCTTGTCCTATTGAGCTCGAATATCCTTAAAGGTTAATGTCTAATTGATTTTAAGAGTTAAGGTTTGGGTTAATGCAGGATGCTGGTTGGTTGTTTGTGGGCTAAGGAAAGGGTGATCAAATCCCCACCTTATCTTGTTTAATGGGTTGTGCCCTTAATTTGGTTTAATATGAAATATGCAAAAGAAAAAAAAAAAAATTCCAATCAAAGAGTTCTATGCAATTTAAACTAATTAATTAAATTATAAAAAGGCTTACCTTGACTCCAGCAATCACCAAAAATAAGAATAAAAACTAATATGATGGATGCTCTAAATAATTAGGGTTTCTAATCTTGTGATGAGATTTTTAATTAGATTTATGTAGGTAATATTTTTAATTAATTTAAAATAAAGCAAACATTAAAAATAAAGAAAGAGATTTAGGGTTTAGGAATGATCTCACCGAATAGGATTGAGAGTTTTGTTCGTGCCCTAATCTTCCTTGTTCCTTTTTTTTTTCTTTTCTACAAAATAAATAAAAAATAATGAGTAGGCAGTAAAAAAAATCAAAGAAATAAAGAAATTTTAATTTTTATGCCTCCCCGACAACGGCGCCAAAAACTTGATAGGGACACGATGCTGTCGTTAAGACACCATGTTTATCAATTTAAATTCGACTCTTTACTTTTTAAATTAACTAAGAATTATGAAGAAAGTGGCGAGTCGGGTCGAATCCACAGAGAGGCAATGATTTATTTCTAAAATCTTTGATTCTTTTTTTTTCTTTTTTTTTAAGAAAAGAAAGCAAGGATATTTTTTTTTAAAAAATTAAAATTAAAAAATAGATCTATAAATAAAAATAGAATTTAAATTATGCAAAAATAAATTTGATACTAAGATCTACTATTTAGATCTTAGCAACTACTTATAGTAAAATTAAAAAGCAATAAAGAATAAATAATTTAAAGAGCTAGAATTGAAAAGAATAATGAAACTTTCTTTATTAAATTTAAAACTAAGATGTAGAATTTAAATACAAGAAATTAAAGAAAATTCAGAATTTTAATATAAAAAATTAAAGGAAAAAAAACTAGATGAAAATCGCAGATCGGCGTAGGCATGAAGATGGCGTAGAAGACCGGCTCTTCTTCTCAGCACCGCAGCTTTGAAACAGCCTTTAATCGAGAGCTTGACTTCCACCCAATACCTTAGCTTCCCTTCCAACCCTCTCCTCTTCTTAGAGGCTTAGGATCCTTTTTATAGAGTTAGAAGAGGTAGATATTTATTTCTAAAAGCAATATGGGACTAATTTCCTTTGTAGTCATAAAAATCTAAATAAAATTTGAATAAAAACAACTCTGTTATGACTCTGGTAAATTTGGTAAAATCTGGCTATTCGATAGGAATTGAACGATTCAAAAATCGTCAAAATCGGATGCCTATCAGCCCAGATCAGCTCGAATTAAATTCTGGCCGTCCGATCGCGCTTGATCGAGGAAATCTGGCTGCAAATCATGCTTTGGGAGTCCTGATCACCATCGGGAGCATTCTGGACCGTCGGATCGAAGCTGGAATCAGGCGCTGCCATTTGATGGTAATCCGACTGAAATTGGCAACCGAAAAAAAATGCTGACCGTCCGATCGCGCAATTACTGTTCCCATGGACCGCGTAGATCGGCCGCACCGCATACCGCAACCAATCAACGCTTCTATCATCGAGTGAAATGACCAGATTGCCCTGTGAGCCACGATAAATTTTTGTAGACCCTTTAAGGGTCTAGGTCCACCACGTGGCAGGCTCTGATTCGCCGGACTTTGCTGAGCTGGCGGTCCACGCCTGGATCGTAGACCGACTGATGGCTTCAACGACTGAGTCAGCTTTGATGGCTCAGCTTGGCTTGGTGGCTCGGCTTGGCTTGGTGGCTCGGCTTACGGAGTCGATTGAGCCATTTTCTTTTATTTAATTTTTATTTATTTTATAATTTTTAAAAATTCATATCTTTTCCATTTTAACTCTATTTTACTTGAAATTTATTTCGTTGTGATCAAAAAAATGAGCTCTTTCTTTTGATATTAAAATTTTATTTTTTAATTTTTATTTAATTTTTATTATTTTTTTAATTAATTTTTTAATTAATAAAAATATGAATTTTTCAAAAATTATATATAAATTGATTGATAATTCTTAAAAATTAATATAAATTAATTAATAAATTAATACTTTTATTGGTGAATTTACGATGCTTATCAATCAGTTTAATTGATGATCACCAGATTCAAATCCTTATTTGTGTGACCTAGTTAGGTTCAATTCTGTATGGTAATGGGATATGTCATAATCTCTATCATCGACATCATCAAAACTCCTTTCGATGGATCAGAACTCTTCTAATTTGAATAGCTAGAATGATCGATCATCTTAATCATTCTAATTGCTCCCAAAATCAACCAGTGACACCTAGCAGTATATGGTGGCAACCCATCAGAGCTGAATGTGAACCTCTTGGTGCAGCTATCTATGTGATTAAGTTCTTCTATCTTAAGCCTCAATCAGATTAGGGTTAAGGTAAACTCGTCAAACCCTAGTTTCTATCATATGATGTAATCATTCGATTCGAGTCCGATGTAAAAATCTAAATAGAAACTCTTTCTATTATTTCACTCTGCCATGGCCATGGACTTCTGGACTTGATTCTCATGATTATCATAAGGCTGCTCCTCTACCATCGAGGTAGATAGATTCCATCTTGATGCCATCCAGTTCCTACAATGAACATGCTATAGCCAACATACACCTCAGAATTCCATATGGCTAGGAGACCAAGTAATGGTGTAGTCAAACTATAACACCCTCAAGGTGAACTGCCGATGCACCTCAGGTCAAAGAATCAGACACACTACTGCAGCATCGAGTTAGTCATTGACGAGAAGGTAGACTCCCTAATGACTACTCGAGGTGGTCATGCTCAGTGCCCTCGTTCTCTAACGAGTACCTGTACTCTCGCTCCGGTGTCTCCACACCGTAGACTTAAGACTCATCTACTAAAGAAAAGTGATTGTACACCAACCTTCCGGATCAATCACCATCCTCGTGATGATCCTATGGTCGGGAGCATTTTATGAGTTAATAATGATTATTCATGTCTTAAATTTTCAACTCTTGAAAATATAAATTATCATTATCATTAACTCAAAGGATGTATCACAGACACTAAATACACATATGTGATAGAAAATAACCCATTTTATTGATATTAGTCAAAATTATAATTTTGCCCCTAGAAGTGTATTACAAGTGTCAGCTAATTCTGGCTTCTAGGGCACATATATCTAACACCGAAGGCAAAGAAGCTTGGACAGAAGGGCATAGCAAGGCTCCCCCCTCAGAAGGTTCCACAACTATGCTCTTCTCAATGCTCCGACGACCTAGGTGCTGACGAAAATCAAGGAGCAACTGCTAAGGCCAGAAAAAATGCGCACTCATCCTGGCAAGCATAATCCTAATAAATACTACCTCTACCATCGTGATCATGATCACGATACTAAAGAATGCATTCAATTCCAAGACGAGATCGAGGAGGTCATCAAGAGGGATCAGCTGGCTAATTTTTGAGATGCCGACTAAAAGTGAGGAAAGATCGGCCAAGGATGCTGCCGCAACCAAAGCCGCCAAGGAGGGAGGAGCAATAAGGAGATCGACCTCCGCTTGGCATCATCAACACCATCTCTGAAGGACTTCGGTGAGGGAGGCTAGCGGATCAGCGGAGCCCATAAAAAGGCACAAAACTAAGGAGTCCATAGCTTTCACCAATGAGGATGCCCAAGGAGTTCAGTTTTTGCATAACGATGTGGTTGTAATTTCTTTAAACATTGCTAATTACGATGTATGCCGCATTCTGATAGATAATGGAAGCTCTGTTGATATTTTATTTTATGATGCTTTTTCTAAAATGTCTATACCCAATGACCATCTGGGACCTATGAACTTTTCATTAGTGGGCTTCACTAGCGATGCTGTGCCAGTTGAAGGAATAATAACACTGACTGTGCCTGCAGGACAATACCCAAAGTGAGCTAAAGCATAGGTCAACTTTCTGGTTGTGAAAGCTTGATCAGCCTACAATGCAATTCTCGACTGACCTAGCCTAAATGCACTTTGGGCTATAGTGTTGATGTACTACCTAAAAATGATGTTTTCGATGAGCTACAGAATCGAGAAGGTTAAAGGAGATTAGGTTTTGGCAAGACATAGCTACTCCATCGCTTTGCAAAATAATAGCCAACCCGACCCTTGCCTGGTTGATGGTCTGGATGTCCATGACGACCTTACTGAAGAGTGGGGTGAACCCATAGAAGACCTTGTAGCTATCCCTCTGAATGATGAAAATGTAGAACACAGTGCAGATCGGCTCCAACCTGGGGGATGAAGTTCGAAAGCAGCTCATTGCATTCCTGTAGAAGAATGCTGACATTTTAGCTTGGTCTCAGCAGATATGTTGGAAATTGACACCGAGGTCATGGAACATCGACTGGCTGTGTGAGCTCAGAAGTGGCACTCCCAAGTCTTGGAGACATGAGAAGATAGATCATGAAAAGATGGAAGCGAGCCGAAAGAAGAATCAGTCCCAATAGTAAAGTTTAGAAACTGGATCGGCTCAGTCCAGGACTAGGTCGGCTAGGTCTCAGAGAAAAATCCAAATAAAGAGCAGCATTTTTGGGCTGTTGGCACGGTACATAACAGACTGAGCCAACCCAGTCGCAGGTTAGCCGACTCAATCTAAAATTAGGCTGACTCAGTTTTCATGGGTTATTATTTTATGTACATGGATTGTTTGGATTTGGAGAGTTTTTCTATGAGCTTAGGCTTGATCCTTTGTAAAGTATATATACTGAAAATAGATCAAGGTTGTAAAGGTGCTGAAATATATAGAATAAAAAGCTCTTTTCTCCTAAAAATTTCTTCTTCTCTTCTTCTCTTCTTCTATATTCCTTGATTTATTTGATCATGCTTCCATAGAGATCTCTAAGAAGTACTTCCTTGTTGCTTGGCTAATCACCGACGGCCATGCCAATCCATATGGGAAGAGCGTATATTCCCAATATTTGGTATCAGAGCGGTGTTGCATAAAAGAAAGGAAGACACCTAGGATTTACTACATCTAGGATCTATTGCATCAGATTTTATCCTAAAACTTTTAGTTTGCTTCGTGGTTATCTCTAGATTAAGGTGAAGATTGTTTACACGAAGGAACGATGATATAGAAATTTGGAAAGAGGATCTAGGGCTAGTTAGATCTTCTATAAAGGATAGTTTTACTAGTGTGTGATCGTGAAGGATGTTAGGAATCTATTCTTGACTTATTTGAAGTCATGGGATTAAGTGGATTCAAGGTAGATTTTGAGAAGTTCAACGATAAGGAAAACTTTACCTTATGGCAGCAAAGAGTAAAGGACTTATTGGTTCAGTAGAGGATCTACAAGGTCTTGACAAAAGAAAGGCTGGAAAAGATCAGTGCTGAGGATTGGAAAGAGTTGGAGAAAATTACTTTTAGCACAATTCGGATGTGCTTAGCCGATCAGGTTTTGCCCGAGGTTTGCATAGAGACTATGGCAAAGGGCTCTGGGAGAGACTAGAGAACACATACATAGGAAAGAACATGATGAACAAGTTGTGGTTGAAGAAATAGCTATATAGTCTAAGGATGCCCGAAGGTAGAGATCTTGTTGCACATATCCAAAGGTTCAATCAGGTGTGTCCTGAGGTGATGAGTTTGGATGTGAAGATCGACGAGGAGGATCGGGCATTACTGCTATTATATCCTCTCCCAGGTTCGTATGATGGTCTCATAACAACTTTAGTTTATGGGAAGGAGACCCTAAACTATGAAGAGGTTGTTGGTGTACTTAGATCAAATGAGCAAAGAGAGAAGATCTACAAGGGAGATCCTAAGACTGAGATCTTGGCTGTGAATGAAAGATAAGAAAGATCAAAGGAGAAGATAAGAGAAAAATCCAAGGGCATGTCAAAGTCTCGAGATTAGAGGAAGATGATATTGAAATGTTATAAATATCATCAGTCTGGACACCTGAGGAGAGATTGTCCCCTTTTGAGATCGAAAAAAGGGAAGGCCAGCAAGAGAGATGATACAGCTTCTATGAGCAATGGAGAAGACCTGCTAGTTGTATCAAATGGATCCATAAAGTGCGATACTATGTGGATATCAGATTTAGCATGCTCGCAGCACTATACTTCTCATCGAGAGTGGTTTGCTACCTACTAGAAGGCCGATGGTGGAAATGTCAGCCTTGGAGATGATCATCCATGTAAAGTAGCTGAAATTAGCTCTATCAGGATGAGGATGTATGATGGGATCATTCGTACATTATCAAATGTCAAGCATGTATTAGAGTTGAAAAAGAATTTAATTTCTTTAGGCTACTTGGAGGAGCAAGGTTATGCTTTTAGTAGCCAGATTGGGAGTGGATGTCTGAAAATTTCCAAAAAAGCTTTGGTGGTGATGAGAGATAGAAGACTTAACAACAATCTTTATAGAATGGAAGGCTTAGTGATAAATTATAGTGCAGAGGTGCTAGCAGCGGCACAAGAGGAGCAGATTTTATATCGACTGTGGCACTATCGGATGGATCATATGAGTGATCGTGGGCTCATAGAACTAAGTAGAAGAGGTATGATCCCAGCCCTGAAGAAGGAGGGCACAGATCTTTGTGAGTCGTGTATCTTTAGCAAATAGCATAGGATGAAGTTTGTCAGAAGTACCAAGCGCAGTGAGGGAGTGCTGGATTTAGTGCACTCGGATGTGTGGGGATTAGCTCCTGTATCAGCTAGAGGTGAGGCAAAATACTTTGTTACTTTCATTGATGATTTCTCAAGGAAGGTGTGGATTTATCTAATCAGAGAAAAATTAAAGGTGTTTGCCCAGTTCAGAGCCTAGAGAGCTGAAGTAGAGAAGGAGTCAAGGAGACTGGTAAAGTGTTTGCGATCGAACAATGGAAGGGTGTATACTAGTCTGGAGTTCAGGAGGTACTATAAAAAAAATGGTATCAAATGCCATTACACAATGAGGATGACTCTCCAGCAAAATGGTGTCGTAGAGAGGATGAACCGAACATTGATCAAGAAGGCACAAAGTTTGAGACTGCAGACATCACTCCCAAAATCCTTTTGGGGTGATGCTCTAACTTTTTCTTATTTTCTTATGAACAGGTCTCCTCATTATAAGCTAAATGGAGGCATTCCAGAAGAGGTCTAGAGTGAAAAGAAGGTGGAGCTTGGCCACCTAAAAGTCTTCGGTTGCATAGCTTATGCACATATGGAGGCAACCGAGAGAAGCAAATTGGATCCAAAATCTTAAAAGATGACATTCATAGGATATCCACAAGGAGTCAAGGGGTACCTGCTATAGGACTCTCAGGCATAGAAGTCAATGATCAGCAAGGATGTTATCTTTGATGAGAAGAGCATCTTAAAGAGGTCTGGGATAGATGGAACTAGGGAAACAAAGGTGAACAGCGGTGGCCAATCAGAGAATGATGGCATGCAAGTTATATCCACTTTTAGGAGTGTTTTTGTTATGGTGGAGCTAGGCAAAAAAGTATTATCTCAGATTGAAAATCAGCATGGAGAGCCAGCAGTTCAGACAGATGTGTAGGAGCAGCCACAGACATCAGGCAGAAATGTGCTAGTGGGAGTGGCTTTGCACAAACTTCAGCGTACTATTAGGAGATCGATCAGATATGGCATTGATGAGGTTATCTCCTATGCACTCATCACTACTAATGAAGATCCAGAGAATTATGCAGAGGCCATGGAGAGTGAGGATCATAATTCATAGATGCAAGCCATGATGGAGGAGATGGAATCACTCGAGAAGAATTAGACATGGTAGCTAGTGGATCTTCCAAAGGGTGCTCGACCTATTAGCTCAAAGTGGGTGTTCACAAAAAAAGAAGCACCTTCAGAACAAGGTGGAGTCAGATTCAAAGCAAGTCTAGTAGCAAATGGATACTCACAAAGGGAAGGGATTGACTACATGGAAATTCTCTCCTATGGTGTGTCATACATCTATTCGAGTTTTGCTATCACTAGTGCACAGCATAACATGGAATTGGAATAGATAGATGTGAAGATGGCCTTCCTACATGGGACTTTGGAGGAAAGAATCTACATGAAGCAGCCAGATGGTTTCATAGAGATGGGATAGGAAGAAAAGGTGTTTACTCAGGAAGTCTTTGTATGGCTTGAAATAATCCCCTCGTCAGTGGTATCGAAGGTTTGATAGCTTTATCTTAAGCCTGGGTTTCAGCAGATGTGAACATGATTGTTGTGTCTACATCAAGGATGTAGATAAGGAGAATGCCCTATACCTATTATTGTATGTAGATGATATGCTCATAGCCAATAGAAGCATGGATGCTATGAAAAGATTGAAAAGGGCATTATCATCTAAATTTGAAATGAAAGATTTGGATCCAGCTGAAAAAATCCTTGAAATGAAGATTTGTAGAGATAGGTGCAAAGGAGTGCTTCATTTGTCACAAGAAAAGTATGTCTAGAAAGTTCTGGAGAGATTTGGGATGGAAAAAGCCAAATCTATAAAGATGCCATTACTGAGCCATATGTTTCTCTCCAAGTTACAGTATCCCCAATCAGAAGAGGAGAGAGAGTACATGGAACGAGTCTCTTATGTAAATGCTGCAGGCAGTGTGATGTACACTATGGTGTATAGTAGATCAGATATAGCACATGCTGTAAGCACGGTTAGTAGATACATGGCTAACCCTGAAAAGGAACACTAGAAAGCATTGAAATGGATATTGAGATATTTGCATGGAACAAGGAATTATGGTTTGGTGTTTGGTGGGCAGCCGGAAGGATTTGGAGAACAATCTGTGAAGATGTGTGAAGGTTTGGATCCTCTGGAAGGGTTTGTTAATGCAAATTATGCTGGTGATCTTGATACAAGGAGATCTACTACTAGATACCTCTTCTACGTATTTGATGGATCGGTGTCTTGGAGATCAATCCTTTAGTCAATCATGGCCTTGTCTACCACAGAGGTTGAGTATATTGGGATAACGGAGGCTGCAAAGGAAGCCCTTTGGCTTAGGAGGCTGATTGATGAGGTGGAGGTGGAGCAGAGCAAGATTACACTATTCAGTGATAGTCAAAGTGCTCTGTTATTTGCATAGAACCCAGTCTATCATGCACGCACAAAGCATATAGACATGAGGCACCACAGGATCAGAGATCTGGTGGAGGATGGTGAAGTGGAACTGATGAAGATCCATACCAAGGAGAATCAGTCTGATGCACTCACGAAGATACTCCCTAGAGACAGCTTTCAGAGATGTGTGGCACGGATGGGTCTATTGAGAAGAAATGAGTTCACAAGAACTTGAAAGCACCAAGGTGGAGAATGTGAGCTCAAAAGTGGTACTCCCAAGTCTTGAAAACATGAGAAGATAGATCATGGAAAAATGGGAGCAAGCCAGAAGAAGAATCAGTCTCAATTATAAAGTTCAGAAACTGGGTCGGCTCACTCTGAGATTGAGCTGGCTCAGTTGGAAACTGGGTCGGCTCAGTTCAGGACTGATTATTTTATGTACATGGGTTGTTTGGATTTGAGAAGTTTTTCTATGAGCTTGGGCTTGACCCTTTGTAAAATATATATACTGAAAATAGGTCAAGGTTGTAAAGGTGCTGAAATATATAGAATAAAAAGCTCTTTTCTCCTAAAAATCTTTTCTTCTCTTCTTCTCTATTCCTTGATTTATTTGATCATGCTTCCCCAGAGATCTCTAAAAAGTGCTTTCTTGTTGCTTGGCTAATCACCGACAGCCACATCGATCTATGTGGGAAGAGCGCATATTCCCAACAAGCTGTTGATTCCTAGTGCAAGCCAGTGAAAGAGAAAATTTGGGGCCACACATCAGAATGGCAGAAGGCGATAGCAGAAGAAGTGAACAAGCTACTTAAGACTAGATTTATTCGAGAAGTCCACTACCCAAGCTAGGTTTTCAATATAGTTCTAGTCAAGAAGACCAATGGCAAGTGGAGAATGTGTATTGACTTCAAAAAGCTGAACAAGGCTTGCTCAAAGGATAGCTACCCCCTACCCAGAATCGACCAGCTGGTAGATGCAACTTCAGGTCATGAGCTCCTCACCTTCATGGATGCCTTCTTTGGCTACAACCAGATCCGGATGGCACCAAAACACGAGGAGAAAACTGCTTTTATTACTGACCGTGGTCTTTATTATTATAGGGTCATGCCCTTCGGGCTTAAAAATGCAGGCGCAACCTATCAACGCTTGGTCAATAAGATCTTCAAAGAGCAAATTGGCCACAACATGAAAGTTTATGTGGATAATATGCTTGTCAAGAGCTGGACCTCGTCCAATCATATTGTCGATCTTGAAGAGGCCTTCAATGCTCTTTGAAGATACAAGATGAAGCTAAATCCAACTAAATGTGCCTTCGGAGTGACCTCAAAAAAATTCTTGGGGTTCATGGTCTCAAGGCGGGGGATCGAAGCTAATCTGGAGAAGATCTAGGCCACCCAAGAGATGACTCTAAAGTCCATAAAGGGAGTCCAGCATCTGACCGAGAAGGTGGCATCCTTAAATTGCTTCATCTCAAAATCGATCGAGCAGCATATGTCCTTCTTCTAGGTCCTCAAGCAATCAAAGAACTTCTGCTGGACGGTAGAGTGCCAACAGGCATTCAAAGAACTCAAGAACTATCTCAGTTTGCCCCCACTATTGGCAAAGTCTGAGCCTGAAGAAGAATTGTTCCTATACGTGGTGGTCTCTCCTACCGCACTAGCAGCGGTCCTGATCAAGGAAGAGGCAAAAGTGTAATGGCTGATCTACTATATGAGCCGAGTCTTGAGAGATGTAGAGACCAAATACACTAAATTGAAAAAATTGACTTACGCTCTTTTGATTGCAGCCAGGAGACTTCGGCCCTACTTCTAGGGACATACCATAACACTCCACACCAACCAACCAATCAAAGCAGTTCTTCATCGAACAGATGCATCTGAAAGGATAGGAAAATGGACTATTGAGCTGATAGAGTTTGACATCAATTATCAACCTCGACCGTCAATCAAAGCTCAGATACTGGCCAATTTTATAGTCAAATGCACGATCCTGGATGAGGCCAAACCTGAGCAGAATGAGGCCAGCATTCCATGGTTGCAGCCGAGCTCCCTCGAAGAAAGAGAGGACCTTCCCAAAGGCTTCTAGGCCTTATATGTGGATGGCTCTTCCAATGCTTTCGGTGCAAGTACTGGATTGATCCTGGTCAATCCCAAGGGGTCATCGCCGAGTATGCACTACGCTTTGAGTTTCCAACAACAAATAATGGAGCAGAATATGAAGCTCTAATAGTGGGGCTGAAGATAGCAAAAGAACTCGAGGTAGACCAGCTCCAAGCTTATAGCTACTCATAGTTGGTAGTGGGACAAGCCAATGGTAGTTATGAAGCTTGGGAGGAAAGTATGATAAAGTATTTTAAGAAAGTAAAGTGCCTAACCTCAGCCTTCAACAGCTTTATCATTCAGCAAATTCCAAGGATGGAAAATACCAGAGTCGATCTTCTATCCAAGCTGGCCACACTCGCCCCCAACGAACTTCCCAAAGAAGTATACATTGAAGTGTTGAAATGCCCGAGTACAGAAGAACCACAGGTTGCAATGCAGATCAACCATGAGCCCTACTGGATCGATCCATTGATTGCTTATCTCAAAGATGGGACACTCTCCTATGATCTGAAGAAAGCTCGGAAGCTGAAAATCCAAGCCTCCCGATATGTCTTCTATGAAGGCAAACTGTACAAAAGGTCATACTCCTTACCACTTTTGAAATATCTCCGACCTTCTGAAACCAACTTTGCACTATGAAAAGTTCATGAAGAAATTTGTGGGAACCATCTAGGTGTCAGGTTTCTTTCTCATAAGCTACTTCAGCAAGGTTACTACTGGCCAACCCTGCACCATGATTGTGTTGAGTATATTAAAAGATATGACCGCTACCAAAGAAATACGAGTATATAAAGGCAGCCAGCCTTCGAGCTTACCCCACTGAGCGTGCCTTGGCCATATGCATAATGGGGGATAGATATATTGGGACCCTTCCTGATTGCATTCGGACAACGAAAGTTTCTCTTAGTTGCGATTGACTACTTTACCAAATGGATCAAGGTGGAACTCCTAGCAAAAATTATCGAAGCCAAAGTGCGAGACTTCATCTGAAAATCAATTATTTGTAGGTTTGGTCTGCCTCAAACTCTCATTACAGACAATGGGCGATAATTTATCAGGATGAGGTTTGCTGAGTTTCGCAAAATTTGAACATCTCCCATCACTTTACGTCAATAGCCCACCCACAAGCCAATGGTGAAGCAGAAGTGACCAATAGGACCCTATTGCAGGGTACCAAGATGAGACTTAAAAGATCAGGGGGGACTTGGATGGGCAAACTCTACCATGTCCTCTAGGCATATCGAATAATCCAAAGGTTACCGATTGGAGAAACACCATTTGCCTTTGCCTTTGGAATAGAGGCGGTCATCTCAATCGAGCTTAAACTTCCACCATCATGGTTCATGGCTTTCAATGAGCAATGCAATTTATAGGACCTCAGAGCTAACCTCAACCTGCTGGAGGAAAAATGAGAAGAAGCCTAAGTTTGGATGGCTACTTACAGACAAAGGATGGCCCGATACTTCAACTCCAGAGTCAAAAACAAAGTGTTCAAAGTGGGGGACTTGGTGGTTTGGCAAGCAGCCATTTCTTAGCCCTAGAACCAAGGAAAGCTCATCCCAAATTGGGAAGGATCCTATGAAGTCAAGGAAGTCATCCGATCCGAGACATACTATTTGAGGGAGTTGGAAGGAGCAGATCTATCCCAACCATGAAATTCGAAAAGCCTATGGATGTATTACCAACGATTTGGTTGCAATGAAATCCCCTTACTTTAACACCCTAATCTTTATTGTACAT
This sequence comes from Cocos nucifera, assembly GCA_006176705.1. NCBI lineage: Eukaryota > Viridiplantae > Streptophyta > Magnoliopsida > Arecales > Arecaceae > Cocos > Cocos nucifera. The sequence goes on from QRFJ01005862.1 coordinate 21,644, forward strand.
CTGTAATGATGGAGGGTTACCTCCTAAACTTGACCATGCGATGAGCGCAGCCATGTTAGGAACAAGAGGAGGACCTCATCCTAACATGAGCAAAGTTGAAGGCCTCGTTGACTTAAGACGAGATGAGAGGAGAGGCCCTAACAATAATCCTAATGTTTCCCTATAGCCATGTAAAGAACAGAAGGAGGATCTCATCCTAACATGAGCAAAGTCGAAGGCCTCGTTGACTTAAGATGAGATGAGGGGAGAGGCCCAGATAATGGCACTAATGTGCCCCTACAACCATGTTAGGAGTAGGAAGAGGACCTCGTCCTAACATGAGCAAAGTCAAAGGCCTCATTGACTTAAGACAAGATGAGGGGAGAGGCCCTGACAATGATCCTAATGTGCCCCTACAGCCATGTTATGAACAGGAGCAGGATCTCATCCTAACATGAGCAAAGTCGAAAGCCTCGTTGAGTTAAGATGAGATGAGGGGAGAGGTCCTGACAACAGCCCTAATGTACCCCTACAGTCATGTTAGGAATAGGAGGAGGACCTCATCCTAACATGAGCAGAGTCGAAGGCCTCATTGACTTAAGAAGAGATGAGGGAAGAGGCCCTGACAAAGGTCGTAATGTGCCCCTACAGCCATGTTAGGAATAGGCGGAGGACCTCATCCTAACATGAGCAAAGTTGAAGGCCTCGCTGACTTAAGATGAGATGAGGAGAGAGGCCCTAACAATAGCCTTAATGTGCCCCTACAATCATGTTAGGAATAGGAGGAGGATCTTATCCTAACATAAGAAAAGTCGAAGGCCTCGTTGACTTAAGATGAGATGAGGAGAGAGGTCCTGACAACGGTCTTAATGTGCCCTTATAATCATGATAGGAATAGGAGGAGCACCTCGTCCTAACATGACCAAAGTCGAAGGCCTCGTTAACTTAAGATGAGATGAGGGGAGAGGCCCTAACAACGGCCCTAATATGCTCCTACAGTCGTATCAGGAATAGGAGGAGAACCTCATCCTGACATGAGCAAAATAGAAGATCTCATTGACCTAAGATGAGGTGAGGGGAGAGGCCCCGACAACAGTCCTAATGTACCCCTACAATCATGTTAGGAATAGGGAGTGAATCTCATCCTAACGTAAGTAGATCCGAGAATCTTGCTAACCTAAGTCGAGGAAAAAAGGGCGGCCCATCCAGTGGTCCCAAACGAACCCCCAACATAAAGCAAAGGAAAAGGAGAAATCCTGTGACCAATCCTCACATGCATTTCTCCTACGACTATCCAACCGTATGAGATGCAAGAACAAAAATCGCACCCAGATTCATGAAAAAAACCTCAGATAGGTATCCACAACAATCACTTCATCGAAAGATAATACAGAAGAAAGACAAAGAGGAAAAAATGAAGACACAAGCAAGCATTGAGTTCATGTAAGCTGAATAATGATGGAAAAAGGTACCATATTATTATAAATATAAGTTCATTACAAGCAAAATAAAGGTCAACAAGATCAATTACATGAAAAGAAAGAAGAAGGAGAAAGGTCGAAGCCTTAAGATGGATCGGACTCCTCAGATTTTGAACTATCGACTCCAGCCATCACCAAGGCCTACTTCAACCTTAAGATCTCTTCCTCAAGCTCTTTCTTTTTTAATAAACCATCTATGTACATCCTATTAATGTGTTGAAACTTGCCTTCAAGCTCTCACTGCTACTTTCTTAAGACTTCGAACTTGGCCTCTGCATCCTTAATGACTTGCTGCTCGTAGGTCAATTGGAGGTTCAGCCGTTGCACCTCGATCTTTTCTATTCCGATAGACTCTGAAAGATCATCAATAATCTTTCTCAAAGAGGCAATCTCCTCCGACTCCTTGCTTATGTCAGCTTGATAGCTGTCATTCAGCTATTTCTGGAGCCAAGCTATTTCGCCATTGGCAGCATGATGAAGGAAAAATCCTATTTTCCGTCATGGGATCGTGCAAATCTGATCAAATTTGAGATGGATTTTTCTAAAAATTTTTAAATAATCTGATCTAATCTAAGAGTTCTCAGATCTAATCATGATGATTTAATATTAAAAATTAAAATTAAAATTAAATCAGATTTAATATCATACCTTGTTTGGATAATCTGATTATCCTGTGATGATCCTGATATTTTCTGAGGTTCTGGAAGGAGCCATGCATGCATCTGACCTCTACCAGTATCCACTCAGGAAGGATCTAGACATCTTATCCTCATAAATTTTTTTTCCAAAAATTAGATCTGAATCTAATCTGGAAGTCCTTCAAAAAATTTCTGAAGGCAGCGTGTCCGTCTCACGAATACCGTCGCATAGATGCTGAACTATTCACAAATTTGATTGGATCTTCTTCTCAGATTTGTGCCTAATTTTTTAGATATGTAGAAGAAAGGGAGAGAGAGGCTAGAGAGGGTGTGGGATATCTAGAATGGTAGCCTTTGGGTATGTAAGAATATTTCTACTTGAAGAGCCTTGGCGCAAGAATTCTTATACAAAAGCATAGCACCAAGTTAGAGTCTTTGTTTGACCAACATCCTTATTTTTTCAACTATTGGGACTCCTAGACTTGATCTCCATGAAAATCTCTAGATCGCATCTAATTTTGATACCAAAAATCAATCTGGAAGGTCACAGCATGAGTAGATAAGGAAGAGTCCACTGCGCCTAGGACTCTTCCCTTAAGAGTTTGATCCAAATCAAACTCTATAAAAACATAGTCTACACACCTCCAAAAATCATAAAATTTGGTACACCCAATGTATAATTTATGCTCTATCACATATCCAAATATTAAATCAAAATAATTTCAAAAATATTTTTTAGAAGCATCTGATCATGTGACCCTCAATTCTCTCAAACAGGTCAACTTTTGACCCTAGTCCAATTTGACTATGAATGGATTTAATTTCTACAATAATCTGACCTGGACTTATTTCAATCAAATAAAAATAAACCCATTCAAAATACAAGAATGAGTCAAATCAAATTTGACTTAGTTGAGATGAATCAAAAAGATTTTAGAAGAAAAAAGTCAGGCTCAATCTTGTGCTAGCATGATTACCTTGAACCTGATTGGATCTAATCCAAATCAATCGAACTGAGTTAGCTCAATTAATGAATCCAAACCCAAACCCTTATTTGTGTGATTCAGTTAAGTTTAATTTTATATGGTAATGAGATATATTGTGATCTTCATCATCGACATCATCAAAACACCTTTTGATGGATCAGAACTTTTCTGATTCATACAATTAAAATGATTGATCATCAAAATCATTCTAGTTGCTCCCAAAATCCGCCAGTGATACCTAGTAGTATATGGTGGCAACCCATCAGAACTGAAAGCAAACCTCTTGGTGCAGTTACTTGTATGATTGGATTCTTTTATCTTGAGCCCCGATAGGATTAGGGTTAAGGTGAACTTGTCAAACCCAATATCGATCATATGAATTAATCATTCGATTCGAGTCCAAGTGAAACCCTAATAGAAATTGTTTCTATCATCTTCACTCTATCATGGCCATTGGCTTAAGGACTCAATCTCATGATTATCATAGGGCTACTCCTCATCCATCAAGGTATATAGATCTCCTTATTGGTGCAATCCAATTTTTACAATAAACATGCTATAGCCAACATACACCTCAGGATTCTGAATGGCTTAAAGATCAAGTTATGGTGTAGTCAAACTATAACACCCTTAAGGTGAACTGTCAATGCACCTTAGATCAAAGAACCATACACACCACTACAGCATCGAGTCAGTCATCGATGAGAAGGTAGACTTTCTTATGACTACTTGAGGTGGTCATGCTCAGTGCCCTCATTCTCTAATAAGTACCTGTACTCTCACTCCGATGTCTCCATACCATAGACTCAAGACATGTCAATCCTAAGAAAGCGATTGTATACCAACCTTTCAGATCGATCACCATCCTCATGATGATCCTACGATCGAAAGTATTTTATGAATTAATTATGAAAATTCATGTCTTAAATTTTTAACTTTTGAAAATATGAATTATCATTACCACTAACTCAAAGGATGTACCACAGACATTTTTAAATACATACTATAATAGAAAATAATTTATTTATTAATTTATAGTCAAAATTATAAAATTATCCTTAGAAATGTATTATAAGTGATAGCCAATCTGGCTTCTAAGGCACACATCTAACAAACTCCTACTTAACCTAAAGCCAATTGACTACAAATCTAAATCCCATCTTCTCAAGGTGGGCTTCGATCTTCTGCTGGCTCAGTTAGCTTTGTCAATGGATCAACCGCTTTATCTATAGTATCGACTCTCTTGACCTCGACGTATCCCTTCTTGAGGTAATCGTGGATGAGGTGGTATCGCCGCTCAATGTGCTTAGATTTTTAGTGAGACTTTGGCTCCTTAGCTAGGGCTATGGCACCATTGCTGTCGCAGCATAGAGGGACGACATCTGATGATATCACTCCAAGCTCTGCGATGAATTTTTTGTACCAAAATGCCTCTTTTGCAGCTTTTGACATAGCGATGTACTCTGCTTCCATGGTGGAATCTGCTATCACCATCTATTTGAAACTTTTCTAGCTGACAGCACCACCGTTATAAATAAATAGACTTTTAGATATAGACTTTCGATCATCAATATCGGACATAAAATTCGAGTCTGCATACCCCAGGACCTGGAGTTCTCCATTACCAAAGACTAGAAACATATCCTTAGTCCTTTTCAAGTACTTAAGGATATATTTCATAGAAGTTCAGTGCTCTTCGCCTGGATTCGACTGATACCTGCTCGTGACACTCATAGCATAGGCAATATCAGATTGTGTACATAGCATGGCATATATGTGTTGGGAATATGCACTCTTCCCACACGGATCGACATGGTTGCTGATGATTAGCCAAGCAATAAGAAAATACTTCTTAGAGATCTCTATGAAAGTGCGATCAAATAAATCAAGAAATAGAAAAGAAGAGAAGAAGAGATTTTTGAGAGTAAAGAGCTTAGAAGTGGCACTCCCAAGTCTTAAAAATATGAGAAGATAGATCATGGAAAGATGAGAGCAAGTCGAAAGAAGAATCAGTCTCAATAGTAAAGTTCAGAAACTGAGCTGGCTCACTTTGAGACTGAGTTGACTCAGTTGAAAACTGAGTTGGCTCAATCTAGGACTGGATCAGCTAGATCTCAGAGAAAAATCTAGATAGAGAGCAACATTTTTGGGCTATTGGTATAGTACACAATCAGGTCAGCTCAGTCCCAAACTGAGCTAACCCAATCGCAGGTTAGCCGGCTCAGTCTGAAACTGGATCGGCTTAATTTTTTAGGATTATTATTTTATGTATGTGGATTGTCTGGGTTTGAAAAGTTTTTCTATGAGCTTGGGCTTGACCCTTTGTAAAGTATATATACTGAAAATAGGTCAAGGTTGTAAGAGTGCTGAAATATACTGAATAAAAGCTCTTTTCTTTCAAAAATCTCTTCTTCTCTTCTTCTCTATTTCTTGATTTATTTGATCATACTTTCATAGATATCTCTAAGAAGTACTTTTTTGTTGCTTGGCTAATCACCGACGATCACATCGATCCATATGGAAAGAGCGCATATTTCCAATATTTGATATCAGAGCGGTGTTACGTGGAAGGAAGAAAGACACCTAGGGTTTACTACATCCAGGATCTGTTGCATCAAGTTTTATCCTAAAAACTTCTAGTTTGCTTCATAGTTGTCTCTAGATTGAGGTGGAGATTGTTTACATGGAGGAACGATGATACAGAAATTTAGAAAAAGAATTTAGGGCTAGTTAGACTTTTTATGAAGGATAGTTTTACTGATGTGTGATCATGAAGGATGTTAGAGATCTATTCTTGACTTGTTTGAAGTCATGGGATCAAATGGATTCAAGGTGAATTTTGAGAAGTTCGATGGCAAGGCAAACTTTATCCTATGGCAGCAAAGAGTAAAGGACTTGTTGGTTCAGCAGAGGATCTACAAGATCTTGACAAAAGAAAGTTCGGAAAAGATCAGTGCTGAGGATTGGGAAGAGTTGAAGGAAATTGCTTTTAGCATAATCTAGATGTGCTTGGCCGATCATATTTTGATCGAAATTTGCATAGAGACTACGGCAAAAGGGCTCTGGAAAAGACTAGAGAACACATACATGGGAAAGAACATGACAAACAAGCTGTGGTTGAAAAAATAGCTATATAGTCTGAGGATGTCCGAAGGCGGAGATCTTGTTGTACATATCCAAAGGTTCAATCAAGTGTGTTCTGAGGTGATGAGTTTGGATGTGAAGATCGATGAGGAGGATCGGGCATTGCTGCTATTATGTTCTCTCCCAGGTTCGTATGATGGTCTCATAACAACTCTAGTTTATGAAAAGGAGACCTAAACTATGAAGAGATTGTTGGTGTGCTTAGATCAAATGAGTAAAGAAAGAAGATCTGCAAAGAAGATCCTAAGTCTGAGATCTTGGCTGTGAATGAAAGATAGGAAAGATCAAATAAGAAGATAAGAGAAAAATCCAAGGGAAGGTCAAAGTCTCATGATCAGAGGAAGATGACATTGAAATATTATAAATGTCATCAGCCTGGACACCTGAGGAGAGATTGTCCCCTTTTGAGATCAGAAAAAAGAAAGGCCAACAAGAGAGATGATACAGCTTCTGTGAGCAGTGGAGAAGACCTGCTAGTTGTATTAGATGAACCCATAGAGTGTGATACTATGTGGATATTAGATTTAGTATGCTCGCACCACTATACTTCTCATCGGGAGTAGTTTGCTACCTATCAAAAGATCGATGGTGGAAGTATCAGTCTTGAAGATGATCACCCATGCAAAGTAGCTAAAATTGGCTCTATCAGGATGAGGATGTACGACGGGATCATTCGTATATTATCAAATATCAAGCATGTACTGGAGTTGAAAAAGAATTTGATTTCTTTGGGCTACTTAGAGGAGCAGGGTTATGCTTTTAGTAGTCAGGCTGGGAGTGGATGTCTGAAAATTTCTAAGGAAGCTTTGGGGGTGATGAGAGGTAGAAGATTGAGCAACAATCTTTATAGAATAAAAGGCTCAGTGATAAATGATAGTGTAGAGGTGCTAGCAATGGCATAGGAGGAGTAGATTTTATATCGACTATGGCACTATCGAATGGGTCATATGAGTGATCGGTAGCTCACAGAACTAAGCAGAAGAGATTTGATCCCAGCCCTGAAGATGGAGGACACAGATCTTTATGAGCTATGTATCTTTGGCAAATAGCATAGGGTGAAGTTTATCAGAAGTACCAAGTGCAGGGAGGGAGTGCTGGATTTAGTGCACTCAAATGTGTGGGGACTAGCTCCTGTATCAGTTAGAGGTGGGGCAAAATACTTTGTTACTTTCATTGATGATTTCTCAAGGAATGTATGGGTTTATTCAATCAAAAAAAAAATCAGAGGTGTTTGCCTGGTTCAGAGCCTAGAGAGCTGAAGTAGAGAAGGAGTCAGGGAGATAGGTAAAGTATCTAAGGTCGAACAATGGAGAAAAGTATACTAGCCTGGAGTTTAGGAGGTACTGTGAGAAAAATGACATCAAATGCCATTACACAGTGAGGATGACTCCCCAGTAGAATGGTGTCGCGGAGAGAATGAACCGCACACTGACCGAGAAGGCACGAAGTTTGAGGCTGCAGACATTACTCCCAAAGTTCTTTTGGGGTGATGCTCTAACCTTTTCTTATTTTCTTATGAACAGGTCCCCTCATTATAAGTTGAATAGAGATATTTCAAAAGAGATCTGGAGTGGAAAGAAGGTGGAGCTTGGCCACCTGAAAATCTTTGGTTGCACAGCCTATGTACATATGGAGGCAATCGACAGGAGCAAATTGGATCCAAAATCTCAAAAGATGACATTCATAGGGTATCCACAAGGAGTCAAAGGGTACCTACTATAGGACTCTCAGGCACAAAAGTTAGTGATCAGTAGGGATGTTATCTTTGATGAGAAGAGCATTTGAGAAGGTCTGGGATAGATGGAACTGAGAAAACAAAGGTGAATAGTAGTGATCAGTCAGAGAATGATGGTATGCAGGTTACATCCACTTACAGGAGTATTCCTGTTGAGGTGGAGCTGGATAGAAAAGTATTGTTTTAGATTGAAAATCAGCATGGAGGGTCGGCAGTTCAAATAGATGTGCAGGAGCAGTCACAGACATTAGGCAGAGATGTACCAGTGGGAGTGGCTTTGCACAAGCCCCAGCATACTATTACGAGATCGGTCAGATATGGCATTGATGAGGTTATCTCCTATACACTCATCACTACTAATAGAGATTCAGAGAATTATGTACAGGCCATGGAGAGTGAGGATCATGATTCATGAATGCAGGCCATGATAGAGGGGATGGAATCACTTAAGAAGAATCAGACATGGCAGCTGGTGGATCTTCCAAAGGGTGCTCGACCTATTGTCTCAAAGTGGGTGTTCACAAAGAAAGAAGCACCTTCAGAACAAGGTGAAATTAGATTCAAAGCAAGGCTAGTAGCAAAAGGATACTCACAAAGGGAACGGATTGACTACATAAAAATTTTCTCTCCTATGGTGCGTCATACATCTATTCGAGTTTTGCTGTCACTGGTGGCACAGCATAACATGAAATTGGAACAGATGGACATGAAGACGGCCTTCCTTCATGAGACTTTGAAGGAAAGAATCTACATGAAGTAGTCAGATGATTGCATGGAGATGAGACAAGAAGAAAAGGTGTGTTTACTCAGGAAGTCTTTGTATGGTCTGAAATAATCCCCTCGTCAGTGGTATCAAAAGTTTGATAGCTTTGTCTTGAGCCTGGATTTCAATAGATGTGAACATGATTATTTTGTCTACATCAAGGATGTAGATGAGGAGGATGCCCTATACCTATTATTGTATGTAGATGATATGCTCATAGCCAGTAGAAGCATGGATGCTGTGAACAGGTTGAAAAGGGCATTATCATCTGAATTTGAGATGAAAAATTTGGGTCTAGCTGAGAAAATCCTTGAAATAGAGATTTGCAGAGATAGGTGCAAAAGAGTGCTCATTTATCACAAGGAAAGTATGTCCAGAAGGTTCTGGAGAGGTTTGGGATGGAGAAAGCCAAACCTATAGAGATGCCATTACCAAGTCATATGTCTCTATCCAAGTTACAATACCCCTAGTCAGAAGAGGAGAGAGAGTACATGAAATGAGTCCCTTATACAAATGTTGCAAGCAGTGTGTTGTACACTATGATGTGCTATAAATCATATATAGCACATGCTGTGAGCACGGTTAGTAGATACATGGCTAACCCTGGGAAGGAACACTGAAAAGCATTGAAATGGATATTGAGATATCTATATGGAACAAGGGATTATGGTTTGATGGGCAGCCGAGAGGATTTGGAAAACAATCTATGAAGATGTGTGAAAGTTCAGGTCCTCTGGAAGGATTTGTTGATACAAATTATGCTGGTGATCTTGATAGAAGGAGGTCTACTACTGGATACCTCTTCTGCATATATGGTGGACCGGTGTCTTGAAAATCAACCCTTCAGTCAATCACGATCTTGTCTACCACAGAGATTGAGTACATTGGGATAACGGAGGCTGCAAAGGAAGCCCTTTGGCTTAGGAGGCTGATTGATGAGTTGGGGGTGGAGCATAGCAAGGTTATACTATTCAGTGATAGTCAGAGTGCTCTGTTGTTGGCACAGAACCCAGTCTATCATGCGTACGCAAAGTATATAGATGTGAGGTACCACAGGATCAGAAAGCTGATGAAGGAAGGTGAAGTAGAACTGATGAAGATACATACTAAGGAGAATCAGTTTGATAAACTCATGAAGGTACTTCCTAGAAATAGCTTTTAGAGATGTGTGGCATGGATGGGTCTATTGAGAAGAGATGAGTTCACAAGAACTTGGAAGTACCAAGATGGAGAATATGAGCTTAGAATTGGCACTCCCAAGTCTTGGAAACATGAGAAGATAGGTAATGGAAAGACGGAAGCGAGTCGGAAGAAGAATCAGTCTCAATAGTAAAGTTTAGAAATTGGGTCGGCTCACTCTGAGACTGAGCCAGCTTAGTTGGAAACTGGGTCAGCTCAGTCCAGGATTAGGTCAGCTAGATCTTAAAGAAAAATCCAGATATATAGCAGCATTTTCGAGCTATTGGCATAGTACACAACTGGGTCGGTTCAGTCCCAGACTAAGCCAACCTAGTCATAGGTTAGCCAACTCAGTCTGAAACTAGGTCGGCTCAGTTTTCGTGGGTTATTATTTTGTGTACATGGGTTGTTTGGATTTGGAGAGTTTCTCTATGAGCTTGGGCTTGACCCTTTGTAAAGTATATATACTGAAAATAGGTCAAGATTGTAAGAGTGCTGAAATATACTGAATAAAAGCTTTTTTCTTCTAAAAATCTCTTCTTCTCTATTTCTTGATTTATTTGATCATGCTTCCGCAGAGATCTCTAAGAAGTACTTTCTTGTTGCTTGGCTAATCATCGACAGCCACGCTGATCCATGTGGGAAGAATGCATATTCCCAATAATATGAGGCTCCTTATTGCTGAAGCATAAGGGATCTTGCTCATGCATTCAATCTCCTCAGGTGTGCTGGGGCACATCTTCTTGGAAAGATGAATACCATGTCTGAAGGGTATTAATCCCCTCTTAGAGTTTTCCATACTAAACCTCTTTAGTACTTCCTCTATGTACATCTTCTGTGAAAGTCCTAGCATCCTATTCGGTCTATCCCTATAGACCTTAATTCCTAGAATAAAGGATGCTTCACCTAGGTCTTTCATGGAGAATTCCTTGGACAACCACATCTTGACTGATGTCAACATGGGAATATCATTCCCAATAAGGAGGATGTCATCCACGTACAATACGAGGAAGACAACAGCGCTCCCACTGACCCTTTTGAAAACACATGGTTCCTCTTCATTTTTGATGAAACCAAACTTTTTGATCACATCATTGAAACGAGTGTTCCAGCTCCGAGATGCTTGCTTAAGTCCATATATGGACCTTTGCAGCTTGCAAACCTTGTGATCAGTATCACTGGATGTGAAACCTAGCGGCTGTTCCATATAGATATCTTCTCAAGATCAAGATATCCATTTAGGAATGCCGTTTTCACGTCCATTTGCCATATTTCATAATCGAAATAGGCTGCAACAGCAAGCAATGTGCGGATGGATTTTAGCATAGCTACCTGGGAAAAGGTATCCTGATAGTCAATGCCTTCGCGTTGACTATAACCTTTTGCCACCAGTCTAGCCTTGAATGTCTCCACATTCCCATCTGCACCAATCTTTCTCTTGAAGATCCATTTACACCCAATAGGTACTATACCTTCTGGTGGATCTACCAAGGTCCAGACTTGGTTTGAGTGCATCGAGTCAATTCTCTGACTTCATTGCCTCTAAGCCATTTCTCGGAGTCGATATCTGATATCGCCTCGTTGTAGGTTTTGGGATCATCACCATGAGCACCATTACCTATGAGGAACATTTTCCTCTACGTCCTCTGAAATAATACCTAAGTATCTTTCAGGGGGACGGGAAAACTCTTTCCGATCTACGAGGTGGAGGAGGTAGTGTTCTTATTGGCTCAACCTGATTTGGTTCCACTTGGTCCTTAGCTCGTTCTGCTTGTGAGACTTTCTCATCAAGCTTAATCTGCTTTCCAATGCCACTATCTTGAATAAACTATTTTTCAAGAAATATGGCATGTCGACTCACAATCACATTGTGGTCTTCTGGAATGTAGAAATAGTATCCTAATGACTCTTTAGGATATCCTATGAATCGAGCTCTAAAGGACCTAAACTCTAACTTGTCCGCTTGTTGTCTTTTGACATGAGCCGGACAACCCCAAATTCTGAGATGACTCAGACTTGGTTTCTTACCGTGCCATATCTCATACGGTGTGGTAGGAACGGTTTTAGAGGGAACCCTATTCAGTAGATAGATTGAAGTTAACAATGAATGTCCCCAAAGAAAATCAGGGAGGTCTGTGAAGCTCATCATGGATCGAACCATATCCAATAGAGTCCGATTTCTCCATTCTGAAACCCCGTTGAGTTGAGGTGTTCCTGGTGGAGTCCATTGAGAGACTATGCCATTTTCCTTAAGATAGTCTAGGAATTCCCGGCTAAGGTATTCACCTCCTCGATCTGATCGAAGAACCTTAATGGGTTTTCCAGTTTGTTTTTCTACTTCATGTCTGAATTCTTTGAACTTTTCAAAAGCTTCAGACTTGTGTCTCATAAGATACACATACCCATACCTAGACAGATCATCGGTAAAGGTAATGAAGTAGACAAAATTGCCTCTAGCCGGCACATCAAATGGGCCGCACACATCAGTATGTACTAGGGCAAGGAGATCTGTGGCCCTCTCCCCATGTCCAACAAAAGGGAGTTTAGTCATTTTGCCTTGAAGACAAGATTCACAAGTTGGATATGACTCAAAAGTCAATGGACTCAATAGCCCATTTTTCTCCAATTTGTTAATCCTATCTTCTGCTATATGACCTAATCTCAGGTGCCATAGATATCTGTCGTTTGGACTATCCCTAGGTCGTTTGGCATTCACGTTTTGCTCGATAGTTAAAAATACAGGTACATCAATATGTAACTGATAAAGACCATTAATAAGGAAAACCATTTGCAATTTTATTTCTTTCATAAAGAATGTTACAATGGTCCTTAAAGAAGGTGATCACATAACCTTCTTGTGCTAAGCATGAAACAGAAATCAAATTCCTGCTAGCTGCAGGCACATAATAACAGTCTTTTAAAACTAAGTCTAAACCAGATGGTAATCGACAGAGGGTATGTTCCCACGGCTACTGCAGCAACTCTTGCTCCATTACCGATGCGTAGGATCATGTCTCCATCCCTCAGCCTCCTGCTATCCTCAAGACCCTGCATAGAAGTGCACAGATGAGCACTAGAACCAGAGTCAAGCACCCAACTGGATGCAGAAGAAACCGTAAGGTTAGACTCAATAACGAGCATACCTCCAGAAGGACCTTCCTTCTTGTTCTTCAGGGTGGCCAGGTAAGTAGGGCAGTTCCGCTTCCAATGGCCGTCGCTGTTGCAATGGAAACACTTTCCTTTGCCATCGACCTTCTTCTTCGGCCTGCCTTCTTCTTCTTTGATCCTTCTGCCTTTTTCACAGACTTCTTTTCTTTCCATCTTTCTTCATAAGACTTTTCTTTTCTTTTTGGAAGAAGTCCGTTCCATAGCAAGAACTGAGCCTTTAGAACCTTTCATAGAAAGCTCAGCGGTAACCAGCATATTCATCAACTCGGCCAAGGAATTTCTGAAGTTTATGCATGTGGTAATTCATGATGAATTGCCCATATGCATCAGTCAAGGATTGCAGAATAATATCGTTCTGCAGATCCAAGTCCAACTTCACACCGAGCTTCTCAAGCTCTTCCATGTCCTTGATCATTGTCAGACAGTGATCTTGGACTGACTGCCCATCACGCATCTTAGCCTTAAAAAGTCATTTTCGTGACTTGATATTTGGCTGCGCGACTCTGTTCACCAAACATCTCCTGCAGGTGAGCCAACATTTGGCGAGCAGTCCCGATATCTTCATGTTGGCGCTGGAGCTCATCAGACATCGAGCCCAACATGTAATATCTGGCCTTATTATCTTCGTCAATCCATTTTTCCAGAGACGCTCTCTGTTCAGTGGATGGACGGGCTGGTAAGGTGGGAGGGTCCTGGTCCAAAACATGTGTTAACTTCTCTGAACCCAAAATAATTTTGTAGTTCCTGAGCCAATCTTTATAATTGGGTCCAGTCAGTCTATGTGTGTCCTAGGATACGTGCCAAGTGGGTTGGACGCAGACATTTTCCTGTAGAGAGTCAAAGATTCTAGTTAGATACTGTAATTTTGACTTGACCAATTTATTTAGGGATTTTATTTTTAAACAAATTAGCTCCCACTATTTTCTCGGATCCCTACACTCCCTCTGTAGAGATGCAAAAATCTCCACGATTGATGATTTCTAGTGGGTGGTGCGGTCTCACCAACTGACTCATCACCTCACCTAACAGTTATTGGTGATGGGTTAGCCAATGAGTGAACAACTCTTGTTCAATGATTCTCTAATCATGGTGCACCCAAACTTGGTCTCTAATTCATGAATCTCACCGTATCCGGAATATTGATCCACTCCTTAGTTAAGTCAGACCCACCATTTGCATAGACTGGGTTCCTAATTGGGTCTCTCACCGTATCCAAAATATTGAGCCCAACTCATCCTCCAGCCCATAGCATCCAATGCCTAATAGACATGGTTGCATCTTTCCGGTGCAACTGAGCCACTGTATCCAGCCGAGAACAATCAACCCCGGGAAGGGCCCGCACATCTACAATGGTGGAAGACCTCAGACTTAATCTTTTCTTAGGGAGAATTGATTCAGGTCTCATTAAACTAGACTTGGCTTAGTCATAACAATTATGACTAACCTAGTGGCATGGGTTAGCTCGGATTATTGACCACCTCAGATCAGAACTGTGTCAACAGATATGGCCAGGTAAGTGAGACCGGTGGAAGGAATATGCCATTAACTCGCACAAGAACGCATTCAGGTCGAGTAGCTTCCAATTAAAAACCAGTCGGTCGTCTGTGCCAAACTTACCTTAGACACCAAATTGTTGAGTCAGAACCAATTGGGTTAGCCTACAATCCAGACTCTAACCTCTGAGCCTAATTAGGTCTTGCTTGATCGTGATCTCGTGACTCGATCTTGACCCAGACTTAATCCTATTAGGCTGGTCAATTTAAGCATTGTTGATCCCATCTAACCAACTCTTGATTCGGTTTGATCAACCGCTTAGACCTAATTGAGCTACCCAAGCCCGAACCCAGTATTATGAATATGTCTTAGATCTGAAATTCTCAATTTTAGACCTAATTAATATTCCATAAACTTAATTCTTAATTAAGTTAGGGTTCATAAACAAAATATGCACAATAAATCCTAGGGTTTCAGGATCTAGGGTTTTGCAGAAAGTAAGTTTTGGATTTTCTGATTAAGGACGAACACGCAGCACCCCTACACGTCATAAGAACACCCCATCGAATGGGAAAGAGAGGGCCTTTAAACCCTTCTTCGTTCTTATGACCGGACGGCCAAGAGGAACGCCTTAATCAGGAAACATATCAATACTACAAAACTAGTTAAGATCTATATCACATATATCTCATATATACATGTCATTAGATCTAATCATGGCATATTTTGCATACATCTCATGTATCAAATCATGCATATTTTCAGATCTAAATTATCTCATAATAATCTAAAAAATTAGATTTAAATTGATCTAATCAAAATAAATTCTAATCTAGACAATTATGTAGAACTATTCTACAACTAGTCTAAGACATGCATCTATCATATCTCATATGAATAAATCAAAAATTAAAAAAAAATTATTTTTTATTTTTAAATCTGATTATAATAATTATAATACTAAAAAATAGAAATTAAATAAATTTAAAATTATATTTAATTAAAATAAATACATGATCATACTAGACTACACATAGAACTATTCTATACCTAGTCTAGTCATGCATCTTATATATATTAGATCTAAAATATTTATTTTTTTAATTTTTTAATTTTAAATTTAATCACATATGATGTAATATCAAAAATTTTTTAATATTATATCATAAATAAAAATAAAATTAGATTTAAGATAGATCTGAAGAACTGCTAACCTGGTTCTAATATCAGTTGAAGGAAAAATCCTATTTTCCATCGCAGGATCGTGCAGATCTGATCAAATCTAAGATAGATTTTTCTAAAAATTTTTAAATGATCCAATATAATCTAAGAGTTCTTAGATATAATCATGATGATCCAATATTAAAAATTAAAATAAAAATTAAATTAGATTTAATATCATACCTTATTTGGATAATCTGATTATCCTGCAATGATCCTGATATTTTCTGAAGTTCTGAAAGGAGCCATGCACGTACCTGGCCTCTACCAGTATCCACTTAGGAAGGATTTGGATGTCTTCTCCTCATAAATCTTTTTTCTAAAGATCAGATCTGAATCTGATCTAAAAGTCCTTCAAAAAAATTTTAAAGGCAGCGTGTCCGTCTCACGAACACCATCGCATAGATGCTGAACTCTTCATAAATTTGATTGGATCTTCTTCTTAGATTTGTGCCTAACTTTTTAGGCATATAGAAGAGAGGGAGAGGGAGAGAGGATAGAGGGGGTGTGGTATATCTGGAATGATAGCTTTTGGGTATGAAAAAATATTTCTACCTGAAGAGCCTTGGCGCGAGGGTTCTTATACAAAAGCATAGCGCCAAGTTAAAGTCCCTCTTTGACTAAAATCCTCATTTTTTCAACCATTGGGACTACTGGACTTGATCTTCACAAAAATATCCAGATCTCAGCTAATTTTGACACAAAAATCAATCTAGAAGGTGGTGGCATGAGTAGATAAGGAAGACTCCACTACGCCTAGGACTCTTCTCTCGAGAGTTTGATCTAAATTAAACTCTATCATAACTTAGTCTACATACCTCCAAAAATCACAAAATTTAATACATCCAATGTATAATTCATACTCTATCACATATCCAAATATCAGATCAAAATAATTTCTATATAATTTTCTAGAATCATCTGATCAGGTGACCCTTAATTCTCTCAAATAGGTCAACTTTTGACCCTAGTCCAATTTGACTATGAATGGATTTAATTTCTACAATTAATCTGACCTGAACTTATTCTAGTCAGATAAAAATAAATCCATTCAAAATACAAAAATGAGTCAAATCAAATTTGACTTGATTGCAATGAATCAAATTTTAGAAGGAGAAAGTCAGGCTCAATCGTGTGCTAACATGATTACCTTGAACCTGATTGGATCTAATCCAAATCAATCAAACTGGGTTAGCTCAATTGATGACATCCAGACCCAAATTCTTATTTGTGTAACCCAATTAGGTTCAATTCTATATAGTAGTGAGATATGTCACGATCTCCATCATTGACATCATCGAAACACCTTTCGATGGACCAAAACTTTTTTGATTCATATAATTAGAATGATTGATCATCTAAATCATTCTAATTGCTCCCAAAATCCACCAAGGACACCTAGCAGTATATGGTGGCAACCCATCAGAGCTGAATGAAAACCTCTTGGTGCAGCTACCTATGTGATTGGGTTCTTCTATCTTGAGCCCCGATCAGGATTAGGGTTAAGGTGAACTCGTCAAACCCAATCTCTGTCATATGAATGTAATCATTCGATTCGAGTCCAATGTGAAAATCCTAAATAGAAACTCTTTCTATTCATCTTCACTCTGCCATGGCCATGGGCTTAAGGACTTGATTCTCATGATTATCATAGGGCTACTTCTCTACCTACCGAGGATAGATAGATCTCCTTATTGGTGCAATCCAGTTCCTACAATGAACATGCTATAGCCAACATACACCTTAGGGTTTCGAATGGCTAGGAGATCAAGTTATGGTGTAGTCAAACTATAACACCCTCAAGATGAACTACCGATGTACCTCAGATTAAAGAACCATACACACCACTACAGCATCGAGTCAGTCATCGATGAGAAGGTAGACTTCTTTATGACTACTCGAGGTGATCATGCTCAGTGCCCTCATTCTCTAACAAGTACCTATACTCTCGCTCCGGTGTCTCCATACCATAGACTCAAGACACATCTATCCTAAGAAAGTGATCGTATTCCAATCTTTCAGATTGATCACCATCCTTATGATGATCCTACGATCGGGAGCATTTTATAAGTTAATTATGAAAATTCATGTCTTAAATTTTCAACTCTTGAAAATATGAATTATCATTACCATTAACTCAAAGAATGTATCACAGACACTTTTAAATATACACTATGATAGAAAATAATCTATTTATTAATTTATAGTCAAAATTATAAAATTCTCTTAGAAGTGTATTACAAGTGACAGCCAATCTGGCTTCAAGGACACACATCTAACACACGAAGCTTTTGCTCGAGTTTAGATATCCTCTCACTCCAACCTAATTGATAGGTATCGTAGATGAGCTCAGCATCGTACAACTATTTTTGAAGTATGGAGAACTTCTTCGACCAGTCCTACTCGTATCACGCTTTATCAAAGGACCATGATGAACTCCCTTTCAGTAATTAGATCTTCTCCTTTGCCGCTTTAAGCTTAGTTTCGAGGGAGTTGATCTTCGTCGTTAACACCCAAGACTTGCAACTGGCATTTTTCTTGAGTTCGATGAGCTCTCTCTCAAAAATGCCCTTCCGGATGTCGAAGCCTGCGGAGTCCTTCATGTGCAAATTTTGAAGGCAAGTGACCACTTTGGTCACCTCTGAAGCATTTTTTTTGAGAAGCCTAGAGATCGTTCTCTATCTTCTTCAACTTCTTCTTCAGATGATGGACTTTCTTCTTTAAGCTCTTTATTAACGGCTTCAATGAAACTCCTTGAGGTGAGGGGTCGACGTCGATTAGAGACAGGGGGTCACGACCCTGATTAGGAGGAGGATTCTAGATAACGTATGGCATAGCACCAATGTGAAGAAAGGTATGGACAAAAATAAATTTGCTTTCATTTAACTAGAAACTTTTAGGTATAAAGCAAGTCAATAGAGAAAAAGAAAAAGATACAACTACTCGAGGCCCACAACCTCAGGGGGTGCAGCGGTAGGAGAAGTTGGGACACTCCCGACAGGTTCAGATACCTTCGAAGTAGGCTCAGGCACCTTTGCAGTAGGCTCAATCGAAGAAAGATCGGCCCCGATGCTGGATGGTCCCACTTCATCGCCGGCCTCATCCTCCTCTTTCAAAAAAATGAGGTCGAGCTTGGGGAACCTCCGATCCACCCTACCTTCGTAGAGCTCAAAGCCCTTTATGAACGCCTCCTGGTTGAAGGCGATATTCAGGTCCTTCATTTTGGGGGAGGTCTTGAACTCCTCTGTAGCTTGGGCCGCTGCCTCTAAAATGGACTTCGTCAATTGGGCCTCCAACTTGACGACCTTGAGTTTGGCTTCCTTCATCTCCTCTTCCTCCAGAGCCAATGCTGCCTTGAGTCCGACCGACATGGACTCCTTCCTTCGAAGTGCATCACACAGACTCTCACTTTCCACCATCTTCTCCCATACGAGGTGCTTAGCCTCGACAGTCATCACTTGAAGGCGATTGATCTCGATCTGAAGGTCTTCTCAGACCTTCAGCAACACTGTCTTCAGGCAATTTGCCCTCTTGAGGTGGGCAAGCGTGTGGTGGCTCGACTGCCATGAACAGGTCGCTATAAAGTGAAAGAAGAAAGGGCAAGAAAATGAAAAAGAAGTACGGTAAGATGATTATCCTAAGGATAGTCCTGAGAGACTCCTAGACGAGCTGCCTCTGGTCAAGATCGGCCAGGCGATCCACCTCCTCTAGTAGGGTGAACCTATCAGTCAAATCTCGAATGATATCTAGGTTGCCGAAAGGGTCCGCCCCCTGGTCTTCACTACTGCCTCGATCGAGCTCATCCAGGCACACCTTGCGAGCCTTCTTCATGATGGCCGCTTTTTCCTTCCTCCTCTCCTTTTCTTTATCGGTAGGGGGATCGGGCATGCGATCTCCGGAGGAGAGATTCACAAGCTCAGGAGAAAGAGATTCCCCCTCGATGATGATGATGTAGACGATTGGGATGGCCTCGTCTCCCAAGTGAACCTCGAGAGCGACATCGACGATGGCAGAAACCACAGGGTCGAAGGAGCCAATCTTTGCTCATTTCAAGCTCTCGCCTGGGGCCTTCTCCTTTCTTTTCCTCTGGTTATAAAGGCCCTTGGTGAGCTTCCCTGCGGCATCAGTGTCCATTTCTACAGTAAAGAAAGATCACGATCAGCCGAGGTATGCATCAAATTTCATAAGAGTCCATACATATATACAAATACATTTAATACCAACATGATCAAAAGGGCTCAGGCCAAGGTTGAACAAGGTCTATTCTTTCAACAGCTTAGGGTGACCAGGAGCTCGATATGCCTTGACCTGTTAGAAGACTCGAGGTCGGCTCCGTCTATTGTTCCTATGGTTGCTCGAAGCCACAGTCGTAAATTCGATCTCTTGCATGAACCTGGGTGTTAATCCAGCAAACTGAAGAAGATCTAAGAAAGATGAGAGAAGCTAGGATTTTAGTGTTGGAACCAGATAGAAGAAAGAAGAGAGTTAGGGAGAAAAGCTCAATTGTATTCACTTCTCCATTATAAAAGTTACAATGTTCTGATTTATATACCCTAGAGTTTTCACATAAACCCTAATAAACGCCAGCTCAAAAACTCCCTTAAGCTAACCCAATACATGAATTAGCCCCCTTAAGACCCCTCAAATCAGGCCTTAAGACCCCTAGGATCAACCCAGACCCTAGCCCAAAATAGATCCTCGCATAACTCTGCCCGCGCACTGAGTCGGCTCAGTCTCAGCACTGAGCCGGCTAAGTTCCACTGGATCGACTCAGTCTAAAACTGAGCCAGCCCAGTTCTATGCCATGCCTGCAGTCCTGAATGCTCAGCTCTCTATTTTTCCTATGCTTTGAGACTTAGCCGACCCAGTTTTGGACTGAGCCAGCTAACCTGCAGAAAATCTCCTTTCTGCAGTCTTGATTCTCTGGCTTTGGTTTCTTGTTCCATCTTGAATTTCAGGTCTCCGAAGCACCAACCAAGTTTCTTGAGGCCCTTAATATCCAAACCTCAAGCCCGTTGAGAGCTACATGCCGCCTCCACTCTAGGACAACTTCTGTCCTAGCCCTAGGACCATACCTATCCTAGCCTCCCCGGAGCCCTCACCCTGGCTCCGTCCGTGGCCTCCCAAGGCTTGGGAGCACCATACCACCTATAATCCCTACCTTGGTGCGCCCAAGCCTTGATACACCTGGCAACATCTTTCTGCATGATCCTGCTGTCCCTGCATGTCCTGATAGCCCCTCATGCTCATCTTGCCTACCATTCTTCCTCAACTACTGAGCTCTTTTTTAGGCCTTCGAAATGACTACCTCCACCGCTAAAGTTCTTGGCTTATTTCTCTGCACCACCTTTGGAGTTGTAGATATCCTTCTGCTTGGCAGCTGCATCACTTGTCCCGAACTTCCCTGGAGATCATGCAATATTCCTTTATCAGCACTCGCCGCATATCCTGATATTCCACCTGATACTGTCCCCTCAGAGCCACGCCTATCTTCCTGCACAATCCTCTCCACCTTGATCTATACAGCCCCGACACTGGTGCTGGAATACTGGTCCTCCCTCTGCACCCCCTGCTCTGAACCCATGTAGCTCTCCACGGGCATGGGTGGAGCACTGGACAGAGGTGGCTTCATGGGTGGAGGAAGCTATGAAGGTATAGAGTCGGCTTCTCCTCCCTCGCACTTCTTCCAAAGTAGACACTCCCACTTAAAGTGCTCTGCTTCTCCGCACTTGAAGCATCTCTTGGACCCCTTGCTGCTCCTCTGTTCGCCCTTCTTCTTCTTTTTCCTGTGCTTCTCTAAAACCATAAGACTCTTCTAGAAGACCTCCCTAGGAGAGGGACCCATCTCCTTATTGGTTATTAGACTCCACCTAAGAACCAACTATTAGATATATGTGCCCTAGAAGCCAGAATTGGCTGACACTTGTAATACACTTCTAGGGGCAAAATTATAATTTTGACTAATAATCAATAAAATGGGTTATTTTCTATCACATATGTGTATTTAGTGTCTGTGATACATCCTTTGAGTTAATGGTAATGATAATTCATATTTTCAAGAGTTGAAAATTTAAGACATGAATAATCATTATTAACTCATAAAATGCTCCCGACCATAGGATCATCACGAGGATGGTGATTGATCCGGAAGGTTGGTGTACAATCGCTTCTCTTTAGTAGATGAGTCTTGAGTCTACGGTGTGGAGACACCGGAGCGAGAGTACAGGTACTCGTTAGAGAACGAGGGCACTGAGCGTGACCACCTCGAGTAGTCATTAGGGAGTCTACCTTCTCGTCAATGACTGACTCGATGCTGCAGTAGTGTGTCTGGTTCTTTGACCTGAGATGCATCGGCAGTTCACCTTGAGGGTGTTATAGTTTGACTACACCATTACTCGGTCTCCTAGCCATATGGAACCCTGAGGTGTATGTTGGCTATAGCATGTTCATTGTAGGAACTGGATTGCATCAAGATGGAATCTATCTACCTCGGTGGTAGAGGAGCAGCCCTATGATGATCATGAGAATCAAGTCCAGAAGTCCATGGCCATGGCAGAGTGAAATAATAGAAAGAGTTTCTATTTAGATTTTCACATTGGACTCGAATCGAATGATTACATCATATGACAGAGACTAGGGTTTGACGAGTTCACCTTAACCCTAATCTGATCGGGGCTCAAGATAGAAGAACTTAATCACACAGGTAGCTGCACCAAGAGGTTCGCATTCAGCTCTGATGGGTTGCCACCATATACTGCTAGGTGTCACTGGTGGATTTTGGGAGCAATTAGAATGATTTAGATGATCGATCATTCTAGCTGTTCGAATCAGAAGAGTTCTGATCCATCGAAAGGAGTTTCGATGATGTCGATGATAGAGATCATGACATATCCCATTACCATACAGAACTGAACCTAACTGGGTCACACAAACAAGGGTTTGAATCTGGTGATCATCAATTGAACTGATCTAGTTCAATTGATCTGAATGAGATTCAATTAGGTTCAAGGAAATCGTGCTAGCACTCGATTGAACCTAACGTTCTTCTTTTACTATCATAAATAAGTTGTCCTGACTGAGCCAAAGGAGTTTGTGCTCAATCAGAGGCCTTCATATGGTCTGACTGGAGGTTGTCCAAGTCAGAAAAGGTTGTCTTATTTTGTAAGACATTACCTGCCATTTTTGGTCACCTGCCATTTCTTGTTCTTTGACTTTGGTCAAAAGTCTACCTTTGACTGGTCAAACGTTGACCATTGACACTTTGACTTTTGACCACATGTCATGCACCTATTGGAGAGCTGGTGGGGGCCTGTCCCCCTGCCAGAACCTGGCAAGGAGAAGGGCGCACGCCACCCTGGGTGGCGTGTGCCCAAGTTGGAGGCGCCTAGGAGTCCTTGTTGGACAAGGACTCCATCTCCCTTTTTGGATTCCAATTAGAGTTCTACTAAGAACCAACTTTGACTGGTCTTAGGCCCCTCTAAGGAGGAATCCAGGGGACTCTATTTCCACCAATCAGATTTAGATCTGATTTCACAAAGGGTTGTGATTGGTTGGGAAGAAGAGGAGTTGGATCACAAGCTTAGTCTATAAATAAGACCCTGCGCCCAACTCAAATTAGATTGAAAAATTAGAAATTCCCATGCCCCAAGGCTGCCTCTCCCCTCCTTCCTCCATGCCAAAGTCACCTTCTCCCTCTGCTCTCCACGTCCAAAAGGAGTTTTGGACCTTGGTTGGTGCGATTCAGATCAAAGAAAGGCGATCAAAAGCAAGAAGGCTGCGCTGCTGCAAAGGACGACTGCTGATCTTCAAAAGGAGTTTTGAAGATCCTCCAGATCAGATCCAGATCTGATTTTTGGAGGATGTGATAGAGAAGAAGAGGATCTCCAGATCCAACCCAAGTGGATACCGGTAGAGGTCAGGCGCTTGCGTGGCTAAGATCCAGAACCTTCCGCTGCTATCTGGATCATCAATAGGGTAATAGGATTACCCAAATCAGGTAAATTAAATTTGATTTAATTTATCTTATTTTATTTTATTTATTAAAATAATAAGAATCAGATCTGAAACATATCAAGATCTGATTAGATCAAGAGAAAAAATTTTTGAAATATATCTCTTGATCTGATCAGATCTGAACGAACCTGGACTGGGAAATCAGGATTTTCCTTCAACTGGTATCAGAGCCATGGTTCTAAAATTGTTTAGATCTGATTTTAAATTTATTTTAATTAGAAAATAAGTGATTTTAGATGTCACATGAGATGTGATCAGATCTGAAATCAGAAAAAATTAAAATTAAATGATTTGGATCTAAGATTAGAAGATATGCATGACTAGTTCTAGAATAGAATAGTTCTATAGAATAGTCTTGCATGTTTTTGATTTAATCTGATTAAATCATATTTTAGATCTTTTATTTACTATTTTTTGATATTATAAGTGTTATAATAACATCTAAAAAATAGCAAATAAAAATTATTTAATTTTAAATATCATATGAGATATGATTGATGCATGTCTAGACTAGTTGTAGAATAGTTCTACATAATTGTCTAGATTAGAATTTATTTTGATTAGATCAATTTAAATCTAATTTTTTAGATTATTATGAGATAATTTAGATCTGAAAATATGCATGATTCGATACATGAGATGTATGCAAAATATGCCATGATTAGATCTAATTTGTATATGAGATATATGATATAGATCTAAAACTGTTTTGTAGTATTGCATGTTCCTGATTAAGGCGTTCCTCTTGGCCGTCCGGTCATAAGAACGAAGAAGGGTTTAAAGGCCCTCTCTTCCCATTCGATGGGGTGTTCTTATGATGTGTAGGGGTGCTGCGTGTTCGTCCTTAATCAGAAACCCAAAACTTACTTTCTGCAAAACCCTAGATCCTGAAACCCTAGGATTTATTGTGCATATTTTGTTTATGAACCCTACTTAATTAAGAATTAAGTTTATGGAATATTAATTAGGTCTAAAATTGAGAATTTCAGATCTAAGACATATTCATAATACTGGGTTCGGGCTTGGGTAGCTCAATTAGGTCTAAGCGGTTGATCAAACCGAATCAAGAGTTGGTTAGATGGGATCAACAATGCTTAAATTGACCAGCCTAATAGGATTAAGTCTGGGTCAAGATCGAGTCACGATCAAGCAAGACCTAATTAGGCTCAGAGGTTAGAGTCTGGATTGTAGGCTAACCCAATTGGTTCTGACTCAACAATTTGGTGTCTAAGGTAAGTTTGGCACATAGACGACCGACTGGTTTTTAATTGGAAGCTACTCGACCTGAATGCATGCGTTCTTGTACGAGTTAATGGCATATTCCTTCCATTCCTTCCACCGGTCTCACTTACCTGGCCATATCTGTTGACACAGTTCTGATCTGAGGTGGTCAATAATCCGAGCTAACCCATGCCACTAGGTTAGTCATAATTGTTATGACTAAGCCAAGTCTAGTTTAATGAGACCTGAATCAATTCTCCCTAAGAAAAGATTAAGTCTGAGGTCTTCCACCATTGTAGATGTGCGGGCCCTTCCCGGGGTTGATTGTTCTCGGCTGGATACAGTGGCTCAGTTGCACCGGGAAGATGCAACCATGTCTATTAGGCATTGGATGCTATGGGCTGGAGGATGAGTTGGGCTCAATATTTCGGATACGGTGAGAGACTCAATTAGGAACCCAGTCTATGCAAATGGTGGGTCTGACTTAACTAAGGAGTGGATCAATATTTCCGGATACGGTGAGATTCATGAATTAGAGACCAAGTTTGGGTGCACCATGATTAGAGAATCATTGAACAAGAGTTGTTCACTCATTGGCTAACCCATCACCAATAACTGTTAGGTGAGGTGATGAGTCAGTTGGTGAGACCGCACCACCCACTAGAAATCATTAATCATGGAGATTTTCGCATCTCTACAGAGGGAGTGTAGGGATCCGAGAAAATAGTGGGAGCTAATTTGTTTAAAAATAAAATCCCTAAACAAATTGGTCAAGTCAAAATTACAGTATCTAACTAGAATCTTTGACTCTCTACAGGAAAAATGTCTGCGTCCAACCCATTGGCACGTATCCTGGACACACATAGACTGACTGGACCCAATTATAAAGATTGGCTCAGGAACTACAAAATTATTTTGGGTTCAGAGAAGTTAACACATGTTTTGGACCAGGACCCTCCCACCTTACCAGCTCGTCCATCCACTGAACAGAGAGCGTCTCTGGAAAAATGGATTGACGAAGATAATAAGGCCAGATATTACATGTTGGGCTCGATGTCTGATGAGCTCCAGCGCCAACATGAAGATATCGGGACTGCTCGCCAAATGTTGGCTCACCTGCAGGAGATGTTTGGTGAACAGAGTCGCGCAGCCAAATATCAAGTCACAAAATGACTTTTTAAGGCTAAGATGCGTGATGGGCAGTCAGTCCAAGATCACTGTCTGACAATGATCAAGGACATGGAAGAGCTTGAGAAGCTCGGTGTGAAGTTGGACTTGGATC